>JAVDPK010022249.1:0-31676 GCA_034780415.1 Cichlasoma orientale | reverse complement strand
ACACACACACACACACACACACACACACACACACACACACACACACACACACACACACACACACACACAGAGCTCTCACTCTGGGTTGAAAGCCCAAGAATAAAAATGTGTTTTAAGGTGTACTTTAAAAACATGCAAGGTGGAGGCCAACCTAACATGAGGGGGTAGCTGGATCCATAGATTAGGGGCTATGGCTGAAAAAGCTCAACCCCCCCTGTTCTTAAGTCTAGGTTTTAAAACTCTGAGGAGTAGCTGGTCAGCACATCTCAGTGACCTAGGGGGAACATAAGGTGTTAGGAGTTCAGTAAGATATGATGGAGCCAACCCATTAAATCTTAAAATCAATCCTGAAACGCACAGGAAGCCAATGAACATTCAGTAGATGGCTAGATTAATTTTAATGCAAAAAAAAAAACAATAATAATGATGGAAATTGTCTTAAACGGCCTTTAATTAAGCTCGTAGTTTAATTATACTGTACATTTATACTTGCATAGTGTTTCAAGAAGCTGCAACTTTAAGCCATGAAAGGAAAATTATTATTTTTCGATTATCATTCCCAGCTGTATTTGAACCCCTTTAACCAGCTCCACACCCCCATTTCTTTCATTCCGGCTGCTCTGTCCGAAGACGTGCCCGGGTAATGCATTTTTCAGCAAGCCTGCTCGACACACCCGACCTTTGCGTGACACATGTACAAATGTATGACTCTTGCTCAGTTCATCATGGATAACCGACTCAGTCCAAGGAGGAATCAGCACCACCACACTAACACGATGTTCAACTAGCTCCTCCGACAAACCCTACATTTTTCATTTTGAGAAGAACAAGTGACTGTATAAACAACAAAAGTTGAATAGTGTTTTTTTTTTCTTTTGGAGCTATAATTTCACATTACATACACTATATTGCCAAAAGTATTTGCTCGTCTTCACACGCATATGAACTTGAATGACATCCCAATCTTAATCCAGAGGGTTAATATGATGTCGGCCCACCCTTTGCAGCTATAACATAGCAATAGCTTCAGCTCTTCTGGGAAGGCTTTCCACAGGGTTTAGGAGTGTTCATGGGAATTTTTAACCATTCTTCCAGAAACGCATTTGTGAGGTCAGACATTTATGCTGGACGAGAAGGCCTGGCTCACAGACTCCACTCTAATTCATCCCAAAAATGTTCTATCAGGTTGAGGTCAGAAGATCTTGACTGTGCAGGCCAGTCAAGATCTTCCACACCAATCTCACTCATCCATGTCTTTATGGTCCTTGGTTTGTGCACTGGTGCGCAGTCATGTTGGAACAGGAAGGGGTCATCCCCAAACTGTCCCCACAAAGTCGAGATCATGAAATTGTCCAAAATGTCTTAGCGTGCTGAAGCATTAAGAGTTCCTTTCACTGGAGCTAAGGGGCTGAGCCCAACTCTTGAAGAACAATGCCACACTATAATCCCCCCTCCACCAAACTTTACACTTGGCACAATGCAGTCAGACAAGTACCGTTCTCCTGGCAACCGCCAAACCCAGACTCATTCATTGGATTGCCAGACGAAGAAGTGTGATTCACCACTCCAGAGAACACGTCTCCACTGCTCTAGAGTCCAGTGGCAGCATGCTTTACACCACTGCATCCGATGCTTTGTTGATGTAAGGCTTGTATGCGGCTGCTCGGCCATGGAAACCCCTTCCATGAAGCTCTCTATGCACTAATCTGAAGGCCACATGAAGTTTGGAAGTCTGTAGCAATTGATGCTGCAGAAAGTTGGCGACCTCTGTGCACTATGTGCCTCTAATCTAATCACTTTTTTTTAATTGCTCTCAAAGTTATTTTTGCTGTAGTTCATGTACACTGCACCACACTGAGAGTTAACTAGTAATTTGTGAAACTACCAATTCAAAGTTGTTCCCAACACTGTAAGTAGAGAGAGGTAATAGATTAAAAAACAACTTTTGTATACTCAGCTAAAATGATGGACAAATTAGAGATTCTCTAAATGTTAAACTCGAATTGTACATTTAGATAAAGTTAAGCAAAATTTACCAAACTGGTGTGAATGCTGACTGTTCAAATGTACAGCAATGGCTGCTTAAAGCAGTTTAAAAATCAGATCAAATTAAAACATGTGGAGCATGACGGGTGGCGTCACTAAAGCTTACCTTACAGACGGGTTCGTGTTTGTAGCTTAGTTTTGAAAACATATTCATGGTGATTATCAGGACTTTATGACTTCTATTGTGCTTTATCTGCTGTGTAACAACTACAAAACAAAACACAACTTCCTTATTGGAACTTGAATAAGCCTAACTGTATTTAGGGCAGACAGCCATAAAGGCATGAGGAGAATTCACTCACAGAACTGTTACCCACATTTATGTATTTAAAAAATATAATAATAATAATAAAAAAGAAAAAAAATATATATATATACACACATACACACACATATACACACACACAAAAAGAAAGCAAACATAAAGCTCCTCCATATCCAAACCATAACCTAAAAACTCGATAAATGATAGCAAACAAAATATTTAAATTCACATTTTTGCCGATGCAAAATATTTAACAAACCAAATACTCCAGGGTTTGAAATAATCATTAACCAGACTATAAAAGATTTGGATTTAAAAGTCAGAGTTCACAAAGGGTCTCCAAACCTCTCCAGACGATGCTGTCTGTCTGTCAGGATATAACTTATTCTTTCTACTGGACGGTTTGGCATCATTTCCATTTTTAACTGAGGTTTCTGATGCACGTTTTTAGCAAAGGACTGAATGCATCAGTCAGCGAGCTGCACGCAATTACAAACCGGACCACATCTGGACTGCTGTAATCAGCGTTCATGTAGCGCTGAGGCTTACATGACCAGAGGGAGAAGCTTCCAGGCCCGACAGCTAAGACATCTTGTCACGTCTAAAGCGGGTTGTAATCAGGCCGGTGGCAGCCTCCTTTCAGCTGCGTCTTGGAGCAGGTACGCAGCAGGCTGCCGGGTGGTGGGCGGCCTGTCTTTACTCCACTCAGAACTGATGACGGAAACACTATCCGGGCTATTTTTACTGCGGCTTCTCGCTGATCAAAAGGCAGCCAGCAGCAGACAGCATGCTCACTGACAGCAGAAAAACGACTTTATTCACCAGGACTTCTGTGACAGGCTTTATGTCTGGCAAAATACGAAGAAGGAGAAGAAGAAGAAGAAGAAAAAAGAGGAGATGCAGTCGTTTTTGTCAGAGGGAAATTTATTTTAGTCCATGACCAGTGAGTCACAGCGGTAACCGCATTAAGGGGGCTGTAAAAATAGTCATAAACCTAAACTGAAAGCACAGATATGACTTTAAAAAAAAAAGATATATTGTACATCTGGTTTGTTCTGCCAGAGTTCTTTGTAGGTCTTTAGCTGTATATACATCCTCTCCTAGACGCTGTCTTACGTGCCTCATAAGTCATAATCATGTAGACTAGCAGCCACGCCTTTCTTTGACCGGCTCATAGATGAGGGAGGGGTTTCACAGTTCAAAGGTCACTTATTCGTGCCCAGCCTCTCGCCTCCAAAAATCCTATCAGTATGTGATCCTTATAGAAATAATGACACCAAACCTAAAACAGACTATCTAAAAAAACAAAAAAAAAAAAACAAAAAAAAAAACAAGCGGTCACGAGCGCTACCTTCTCAAACTGCAGACGTCATGTTTTGTAAACGCTCAGGGTGAAATTCAAGACGAGGATTGTACAGGTGTGAGCACACTGCATCGCTGTGCGTCTGACTGGCATACAGCTCCCTTTGTTTAGACTGTCTGATATCACCCACAGATGACAGCTTACAACCTCTCTCTTGTAATAGGATAACAGCCACAGTGATAATCCAGGAGCCGCTTCACTGCAATCGAGCGCACATGTGAGCAAGTATGAAAGGATGGGGCAGGCTATGCCCGCCTGTGTCGCTTTGTTTACCTGGAGCTATCCTGACGGTGAATCACAAACTCACACAAAAATAACAGCGCACTGCTATCTCCAGACCATCTCAGTTTCTGTTTCATCAAAACTGTGTCTAATCTTCCAGCACGATTTATGGATACTTTGGAAACCCGGGCACCCAGGTTCGTTCAGAGTCCTTCTCTCTTGGCAGGCAGTTTTACAGGCGTACGAACTCACCTAGAGACAAAAGCGAATTAATGATTAACATATACAGCAGTCGGGTGAGCGGGGTGTGGATGGTCCGAATGAGAGCAATGGATTCAAGGATTTGGGGGGGCTGGAGGGATTAATGGGAGTTTCGCTGTAGGATTTCCATTATTTATATTCAAAGGATTGACAGAAATGGAACTGATGCGGAGATGCAATGAGATCTACTTTCAGGGACTTTTTTTTGTTATCCCTCCATTATGTGACAGCATCTGTCAATATGAATACAACTGCCATCTTTAAATCTGTGCAATCAAATATGCAGAATATGGAAAATAAATAAAGAGTGAAACATAAAGCCCTGCTGAATTTATTTGCATGGAAGTGCATGTATTTAAATTGTAATTGCTAGAAACATGGCAATTTTATGTGTTGTTTTGCAGGGTTTTTTTTTGGTAATCCTTCTGCAGTTATGATAACGCTGTATTCTAAGAAAACAGCCGCTGTGCTAACATGAAGGTCAAGAGACAAACTTGATTATCACACAGATCTGATTATCTGTTCTTTAGGAGGTAAAAGCTTAAATGCAGCCAAACGCGTCCCAGTAATCCTCCACTCCACAGGAAAATTGCATTTGTGGGAAAACTACAGCAATTGAAACAAGAAAGCCTGTGTAAGTAAATGGTGCTTTTCCAGTCTGGTCGACCACTCAAAGCACTTTACACTCCAATGTGCGTGCGCAGCACTTCTCTATCACTCATCCATACTGACTGAGGAAGTCTTTGGGTTCAGTATCTTGCCCAAGGACACTTTGGAAGGTCGGTGGTTCGATCCCAATCTTCTGGAGTCCTGATACAACTCCCCCCAAGAAGTCAGTTTAAGATCCTTGCTCAGTTTTGACCCCCCCCCCCCTTCAGAGTCCAGGGTTTGTTTAAAACATGGAAAGAAGAACTGTGAACTGTTATTGATTAATTACTGATAGAAACGATCGTAAAGCTAGAAGAACGACCCAAAATGTAACCATCTGAACTGATGGTGCAACGATGAAGTAAAACAAACTCAACCCAGCCATGTATTGAGGCATCATAGGGAGCAGGAATCCCATTAACACAATTTTACCCTTAAGAGTTTTCCATTAGCTCCCGGTTGGAGAAAGTGCACAGCTCACGTGCTGAAAACCCATTAGCTTCCGAAGGACATCCATATGTAACGTCATTTGCAAAACAATTAGATACAAAAATCACGGGTGCATTTATTTCCTAAGAAGACTTAATATAAGCTGACACAAGACATGAGATGATGGCTCAATTACACACAGAGCAGCAGTCAGTCAACAACCAAAGTTTCTTAATAATGCCGGGAAATGTCTGATCGTATCCCAGCTCAGTCTTATAGTTTCCTCACTCGGGACGCTCGTGTATTCCTAACCTCGACATGAGAATCAGGACTGCAGGCTTAATGAAAAGACCTCAAACAGACTGAAATCCAAACCACAAGGCACATATTTCAACAAATGGGACTGTTTTGTAGGGTGGACGCCTCCATAAATAGCCATCTGTGGGTAGAGATGACCCGACTGAGATGTTGGATGATGATGTTGATGACGGTGATGATGTCATTTTTACAGCCATGGGACAGCTTCAGTTACATAGGGACCTTTTTTCCCCCCCCATTTTTTTTTTAATCATCAGCAAAAAATAGAAAATACCTCCACGCTTATGGCAGCAAATGAGAGGCTCCTTGTCCAAGTTTGAGGTTGTAGGATAATTAAGTAAAAGAGCACAAGTGCAGTCACAATAAATGCGAGCTGTAGAGGAAAAGGTTTGCACACATATTCAGACAGATGGCTCCCCTGCGAAAGGTTTTCGTTTCATCTTGTTCAAGCCTGTCTTATAAACATGAACCCACAGTCCTGAGTCTAAACCTTCAGGGGGAAAAAGCAAGCTCACTCACACACACACACACAAACACACATATTTGTGCACAGAGGTCTAAAGAGTAAATGATCAATAAGCAAATGTCAAACTGCAGACACAGATCAGAGGGAGCAACACCCACACAGAGAGACAACACGGAAGAAAAAGACTCAGTTGAGTAAGGGGGAGAGCGAGGGCTTACCCTGTCGAGTAAGTTGTCACCGGTGGAAGAAGTAGCAGGAGCAGCAGGTCCTCGAGTGGGGACAAGTTTATCTCTGTCCTCAGTGGTAAGCCAAAGCAGGGGGGGGGAAAAATCCCACTTCAATCACTTCTTTTGCTTTATCCCAACTGCATGGATCAGTGCTGGCGCTGTGATTTTTCCCACATGCATGAACACAAACAGACCGCAACACCCAGTCCAAGATCTTACTGTCCTTCCCGAGCCCAAGCTCTTCTTCTTTGATGTGCACAATCAGCACAGGCAGTCAGGTCAGTGGAGACGGACGGTGGGAGTGTGTGAGTGTGCGCGCAGCATGAGGCTCAGAGCGTGTGTGAACAAGCAAGGCGAGAGTGTGCAGGATTGTGTACACTCCCAGAGAGGGAGGTGACTGCATGGAGAGAGAGAGAGAGAGAGAGAGAGAGAGAGAGAGAGAGAGAGAGGGGGAGAGAGAGAGAGCAGGTAATCTCACTCCTATTTCCTTGAGTGCCACTCCCTCCAGTCACTCCTCCGCAGTGTTTGCTCAATCAGGATTTCTCACTCATAACTGCAGACGTTCGTCTTTACCGCTGTTGCTCAATAAAAAAAATAAAAAAAAAGACCTACTAGCCAGATTGGTTTTATTTCAATGTAAGGGTAATGAAATAGACACGTATATGTGCATTCCCAGAGAGGCGTGTTTCAAACACAAGAAATGTGCTTAGCAGGTTTTTAAAAACAGAGTAAAGGAAATAAAATGAGTCCGAGGGGTATAAAATTAACAAAAAGCTCAATTTCAGTGCTTCTGCTCAGCAGCAATATGCTCTCACATCTTTTCATAAAGGAAATGCAAGTGCAGGTAACCATCCTTACTCCCTAGGTGTTTAAAAAGAGGGTGACTATAGATATACTTTCACCAAATGTCAGCGCTAATAAACCCGCAAAATGAGCCTGAGAAGCAGAGCTAACAATATTTTTAGGAAGTCGCTTGCTCAAGCCTGAGGAACTGAGCCATACTTGCTGACATCAGCTGTTTTTAAACTTTGACCAAGTTTCCCTTCAATGTTTCCTGCAAGTTGAGGTTTACTTGTGATGGCTGTCAGTGGTGCCCCAATTTACAGATGCTCCCTAAAAGCCTCACACGCAGACAACTGGTACTCCAGAAAAAGCATAACGCAGAAAAACCTTTAGCCAAAATATGAGAACCGCTAATCCAAACTATGCCAAACTGGATACTGCGCCTACTCGGATCATGAGTAATACACCTAGGGAGTCTGAAGCAGATCAGATGAGCAGCTACTGAGAATACTGAAGACCAGACACTTATACAGAAACGGATTTCTAGATACATTGCAGAAATTTCCACAACACTGACTGGGAACTTTGAGTTTAGGGTAGCAGCAGTTTTTGCTGTTACATCTGCCAAAAATTGTTGACATCTTCACAAAAAAAAAAAAAGCAAGACATTTATGTCTTGTATATGGCAGAGAAGAGCTGGAAATCTTTACATTTCAGAAGATAAAAGCAGCACATATGTGGAATTTGTGGCTAAAATGATTGGTAATCAAAATAATAATAAGTAATTAGCGTTTGATTAACTAGCCTATATAAAGCCAAGACATGTTTAACAAGCAAAACTCTTTAGCCACTCCTCACTCCTTCTTTATTTTGCTTCCAAGGAGCCAGACTTTCTTGTAATTTTTGAAGTGCTCTTGAGCAAAAGTTCACCAGGCTTTCTGAAGATCTTTCAAAGTGTTCTTTGGACATTGGCTGCTTTTTCACTCATTTATAGTCCAGTCCTTGTCCCTGACCATTTTCAGAGGAATGACCACTTCACACTGACCTATGAATCATTCAAGCATAGAAAAGAAACTCAAGGGATGAACCAGTGTTGTGTCTACACATAAAAGACAACTCGGCAAAGAACCAGTTTAGGCAGTTTGTTAGTAGCAGCCTGTTGCAAAAACACCATCATTTTCCCATTTCTTTAGTTGAATCTACAACAAATGCCAAAGTTAACACAATCTGACAGGCATAAAATTGTGTTTTTGCACCAGCAAGGTGATTCCCAAAGAGTTATTAGCCAAAAACATGGCAATTTCAGCATGGTGTCCAGTGTATCCTTAAAAAATTTGAGGAAACTGTACAAGTGGAAGACAAAAACAGAAGTGGCAGGCCTAGAAACAGTACAGCAGTATCTGAGAGTCGTGTCCTTAAGGAATAGGAAATAATCCAGCAACGACCTGACCCAGAACCTGAGAGATGCACCCGACCCTTTGAGCCATCCCAGTTGATCTATCTAGTGTGGGATCATCTTGACAGAGAACAGAACAAAAGGCAGCCAACACCCAAAGAAAAGCTTCGAATGTCCTTCAAGAAGCCTGGAGAACTGTTCCTGAAGACTGCTTAAAGAAGTGACAGGAAAGCTGCCTCAGAGAGTTCAGGCTGTGTTGAAGAATAAAGATAACAAATACTGACTGTGAAGCTCATTAGAATTATACAAACTCTGTTTTTGCCTTATTTACTGCATTCTCATGTATGTTTGCACATGTTTCAACAAATCACTGCACCCATCTCCCATTTTCCTAGCAAAATAAAGAAATGAGGGGCGGATTCAAAATTTGCAAGGTACTGTGCATAAAACTTATGCTTCATATCACCTCTTACTCGATCCCTATACTATTTCCAATCTGACAAAGAGGAAAATATCAAACTACATACTTAGAAAAGGGATTTAAATTGTTTTAAGTGAATATTTTAAAAGGTAAATAAAAGAATGGGAACTGTCTTCAGAAACAAAAAGGGAACTAGCTTAGTTCCTCACCATTAGCTGACATTTACATTTAAACAGTGTAGGCCAGATGTTCTCCACTTCAAAGACACCAAACCAATATTTCCACTGAACATAATAATCTGTGACAGCCCCTCTCAAACCTTCTGTCCTCTGTGATCTTGAACCTGCACTAGATATTAGATCGGCTGCATTTTGGGCAGGACGCCAAGCTGCTAGAAAAAGCCTTTCAACCATTCACATGGCTTCATCTGGACAGTCACTCCAAGTCAAACTGAATCATTATGTAACGGCACATTAGCAGTACACGCTAGGGTAACAGGTCGATATGAGGATGGGGTGAGGGGGAGAAAAAAAAAAGTTGGCCACTGGCAGCTGGCCTTCACAGAGGAGCTGGTCCGTCATTGTTACAGAAACCTGAGCTCCTGCACGTTAGCTGTAATGGGGAGGAGGATTCAGAATATGACTCTACCTGCAGTATGTAGGATGTGGCCATGTGCACATTTCTTTAATGCTTCAATCTTGTGTTTCTGATTGGAGATGGCAGGTTTTAAATTGTCCTCAGCTGAAGCCCTCTTCTTTATTTTCAGCTCATGTTTACATAAATGTCTAACTACTACTGTCTCATCAGCAGTTTTCCTCATCCAAAGGAGTGCACTGTTCTCCCACCTGCATAAATGACTGAATGACAGCAACAATACTACCATGCAGTACTATCAAAGAGACGCATTTCAAATGTTACTAAACACAAATAATTGTTGTCTGTAGTTGTTGTTGTCTTTATGACTAAGAAAAAAAAAATCTGCGTCTGGACTGCGAGGATGTGATTTTAGGAATCTTATAGGATGTACTGATGCATTGTGTGGGTGTAATGATTTGGAAACCAAAACTGAATGTACAACATAAACATTCATAGTCTTGTGTTGTGAAATGTGTAGCAGCTTGCATGAATGAGCGTGACAGGACAGATTACAGACAGAAACGGTTACAAGTGACTGACGGTGAAAAAAATGCTTCAGGAAATGAGCAACGTGACACGGAAGAATATACAGCGAAAAAAAAAACAGGTGAAAAGGCTGAGCAAAGACGCTTATTAGTGCCCACGGGTGAAGCAGCTACCACAGGTACCCTCGGACGAGGCAGGAAGGAATAATTTTAACACTGATGATTATTAGCCATTAGCATCAATGTTGGGTTCGTGTTGCTAATGCTAGTTGGGTAGCTGAAGACAAGTTGCCTCCCACCAGATGACCTTGCAATCGAAAGACGGTCGCTCAGAGATTGAGGGGGTTGCACGCTCCATGTCTGGGTGACCAGTTGGTCGTTGCAACTACTTAATCTGTCCCAGACAGCAAAAATATTCAGCGCAATCGCCAGACAACCACCAATTTTTCCTGATTTTTTTCGCAAGCATGTTGCTATCCTATTTTTATTCTAGGGTGACTGAGCCATAAGAGGATGTTTAACATACTACTGTTATTTTTCCCTTTGTGATTTGTGCCTGATCAAGTGATCATGCTTTTGATACATATTTTTTCATCCATTAAACCCTAAAAACGAAAGAAAAATACTGAATACTGAATCAGATTAACAAAGCTTAAGGTGGAGTCACGGCATCACATTTCACAAGCTGAACAAATGTTTTGTGTGTAAAAACTTTATCTTAATAGATAAAACCACAAATGTATCTTCATCCAATCTGTAACGTAGAGGAGAAAATGCATAATGTATGCAAAATAGAAATGAAAAAATCCATCAAGTAAGGCAAAGTATGTACTTTTGGACACACGTATCCACACATGCCTCCACGCTATTGATAAAGCTTTAAAACACTGCAAACACCCCCCCCCCCCCGCCCCCCCAATACGCAACAAAGTCCAATGGTCACAATGTCTCTGCGATAAGATTCAGAACACAAGTGGTGAAGACACGAGAAGCTGGAGTTTGATCAGAGAGAGAGGAAACTAACCCCAACATTAGGAGACAGTGACTCTTCACATTCACCTACAAACTGAAACCCACAGGACAGAACAGAATTAGAACACTAATAGTGAAATTATTAAAGAAACTGATTATAATATATACACAACTGTTGGAAGATACTGAAAAACATTTAAAGCAGTTTCACTTTGCCAACAGGTGTGTCGAGGATATCAACCAGACAGAGTGCATGGTGATACTGGCAAATCTCTCAAGCTCTATCTCCCCCTTATCAATGCAGACAACTCGGATTTACAACACACACTAGAAGCCGAGGATTGTTAGCCTCTGTATTTCCTTTGTGTGTGTGTGTGTGTGTGTGTGTGTGTGTGTGTGTGTGTGTGTGTGTGTGTTTGTGTGTTATTAATAAGGACAGAGCAAGAGTCCTAAAAGCTTGTGCCCCCTTCCAAAGAGCTTGAACCAGAAGCTTTCCCTCTAATCACAGATCGCACAGTGGCAGGTTAATAACTAGCTGTTGTGAGAAAATAGGCCAGACCCTTTGACACTGCAGAGACACAGTGACCTTCCCTTCTTTCCTCTGTCATTGCTGATTAGCCGTCTGACTGTTTTGGCTGTAAAACATCTGGTTTCATTGCCAATCCCGTGTTGCACCTCAGTGCTTTCGATTTGGAGCAAGTTTAGGTTGTTTTTACATTTTTTAAAAATATATATTTTACAATCAAATGTCTGCCAACTGAGCAAATAGTGCAGTCCAGCTCAAATACAGGTGCAGTCAGTAATTCAATTGAATTGGAGCTATTGAAGCCCAGTGTACACAGAAACCTCCATTATAGACAGATTAATTTACACGAGTCCTCCTGAAAACAAATAAATGAGAGCCTGTACACTTAGGATAACACCACTGTATTTGTGAGAAGTGAGCAGCACCACATTGCACAAGAGAAAACCAAGTCCTCCCCCCCCCCCCCCCACCTCGATTAATGTAGATTTGCATGTTGCCTTGTGTTCTGGTTTTTCTGCTTCACTGTGCAAATGAGGAGCCGCACCTGCCCGGACACAAATAAAATACAGAGTCGATAAGGTCGTCACACGGGCCATGCAAGGAACACTGGAGAGGTGAAAGCATAACTTGTAAAATAAAATTAAATGCATCTGATTCACAATAAACAATCATCAGCACACTGGTGCTCTGCTGGCAAGATTCAGAGGATGAGATCGTCATGAAAATGAGAAGTTAACTTGCTAGCTCTCAGGTTCGGTGTCAGTGCAGGCGAGGGGTCGAGCATCAAGCACCTTGTGCAACAGAAACTAATGAGAAATATTGAATATATTTCTTTCAATTTCAGTAAAATTCACCTTTCAAGAAATTGTCAAGAAACACAAGGCGCAGCCTGGGTAATCAGAGTTTCAGATTAGAATCTGCTCCTGACTAGCTATGCTGATAAAAATCAGTGGTTATGAACTGTCTGCACAAGCCTAAACCTGGGAAACACGCACATGGCCACATTTCAAAGTCTATTCAAATCCCCTCCATCAAGAAACAAATCTGTGCTTTCTAGATTTACAGTACAGTGCAAAAGTACTGAGCCAACCCTCATTCCTTTGTTATGTTGCTTCCAAGGAGCCAGACTTTCTCCTCATTTTGTTAAAGTGGCTGTGAGCAAGAGTTCTCCAGGCTTTCTGAAGGCCTTTTTTCTTTGGACATTGGCTGCTTTTTCACTCATTTTCACTCCAGTCCTTGTATCTGACCATTTTCAGAGAAAATGATTTGTTAAGCCACTTCTAAACAATCATTCTAGCATGCACATAAAGGACAAATTAGCAAATAATACATTTTAAACTGTATGTTTAGGCACTTTGTTACTAGTGGCCTGTCATAAAAAGACAGATTTTGGTCCCTTTTCTTTAGTTGAATCTATGAAGAATGCCAAAGATAACACAGTTTTACAGGTATAAAGCAGTATTTTCTTTCACCAATAAGAGTAAACTGGTAAAGTGGCAGATCTAATAAACTATCTACAGCAGATGAGCCTGAAAGTCATGACCTTAAGAAACAGTAACATCTTCAGCAAAGACCTGACACAGGACCTGAGAGATGCATGTGGCCCTTCAGCTGATCCATCTACTGTTCACTGAAGCCTCATCAGAAATGGTCTCAGTGGAAGGGTGGCTGTCAAGAAGCTGTTCTTAAGGACGGGAAACAGGGAGAAAAGGCTGAGGTGTGCCAACTTACACAATAACTGAGCTGGAAAAAAGGAAGAAAAAAAAATCAGTGGCAACAGGTCTGATGGAGTGATGAATCCAAATTTGAAATATTTGGTATAAATCATCCATATGTATGAGGGGGTCGGGAGAGAGGTGCAACACCGAGTGTCTACACCCATCTGTGGAGGCTCTGTCATGGTTTGGGGCTGCACTTCAGCCAGTGGTGTTGGAGATCTTGTTAAAATTGATGGAATTATGAACACAGAAAAGTGCCATCATGAGCGCCAACAACTTAATGTTTCAGCATGACAATGATCACAAACACACTACCAATGCAGGAAAAGCATACCTGGATTGGAAAACGCATATTGGAACACTATCAGTCATGGATTGGCCTCTCCGATGCCCGGATCTCAACATTATTCAAGCAGTGTGGGATCATCTTTAGAGTGAACAGAACAAAAGGCAGCCAACATCCAAAGAAGAGCTTTGAATGTCCTTCAAGAAGCCTGGAGAACTATTCCTGAAGACTGCTTAAAGAAGCTGCCGCAGAGAGTTCAGGCTGTGTTAAAGAATAAAGATGGTCATACCAGATATCGACTTTCAAGCCTGTTAGAATTGTACAAACTCTGCTTTATGTACTGCATTTCCATGTATGCTTCCATGTATGTTCCAATAAATCGCTGCACCTATTTGCCATTTTCCTAGCAGAATATGAAGAAATGAGCGGTGCTCAAAACTTTTGCACAAGACATTTTTGCACAAGTATTTTCGATGATTCAGAGCTATTTAATCGTCATTCGGAAACTTAGTTGCTGTCTGTGGTTTCAAGCACCTTTAATCACATACCATCACATGGCTGCCTTAAGAACACTGTGTGATGGTGATCTCACCCCCAGTTGGCTCAAATGTTACGTGAATAATGTGTTTGCATGCCTGTGCAGTGCACCTCATTCTTTCGCGTCTGATTCACTCCAAAATCTCCATTAACACATCTGTTTGAAACAATTCCCCTTCAGTGATATCACAGCTATACAACCTGCTTACATCAACTTTGGCACGAAGCGCGGTTTGTAAAACCAATGAACCCTGGAGTCACGTCAGAAAGGCATTCGAATCACGCACTGTTGCTCATTTTATACAATCACCGAGCGTGTTGAAATCGATTACAAATCCTGGCACCTCTCTCAGTTGTCACACTTACAAGCTGTGAGGATTATAGGAAAAGTAAATAATGTGGCATTCTGGATCTGACAACAGGAAACCAAATCGGTTTCTTTATTCACTTACAGAAAGAGGGTTAGCTGGAAATGGTCGCACTGCGCACAACACATGATGATCATATCACAGACGGGGAAAGAGTAGTTACAGCTGAACTTCAGACACTCAGCATTCATTCAGGTCTGTTCCTTTTGTTGATTTTACTGCTAAATTTGTCAGAAGATAGAGATCAAGTATATTTATGGCTCAGGTCATAGTGCTTCAAAGAATTTCCTACAGCTGACATCTGCCGTTACTTAGGAAAGCTCCTGGAAACATCCGTGTAATTTGATACTATCTAACTGATCACAAGTCATATCTGTGTCCCAAACCACTGCCTTGTTCAGTCACCACTCCCACTGTCAATAGTTAACTAAACAATGAACAACATGTCATATTTCAGACAGTGCCTAATAATAATTTTGCTCCATCACGGTTGGCTATTGAGCATTAGAACTGTCATAAAGTGAGGCTTTATTTAACCACATTTGTGTCAGACGCCATTAGTATTAGTTTAGTCTGTGCCTATACGAACAAATGAGAGATGGGAAAAGCTTTGATGGTGAGCTTTAAAATGAGTAAACAATGTATTACAGTGCCCTTATTATACCCATCTACAGGTTCATATTGGCATCTCCTAGAATATCATGTAAAAAACAAACAAACCAAAAAAACATTTTTTTACTGTATGAAAATGAGGCATTAGTTACATACTGTTATAGCCTCTGTACTCCAGTAGCTGGCAGCTACTGGAGTACAGAGTAATCAGAGTCCAAGACCAGTGGGTGATGTCATCTTTTACATCTTTTATATACAGTCTGACACGCTTAAACCAGAATTTGTTGGAGACTCCTGCAAAAGTCACCACGCTACACAACATCTGAAATTGCTTCCATCGTGACCACTTATTTTTCTTCAACTTGAAGCCTTAAGCATCGGCCTGACTGTTTTTTTTTTTTAGTGTCCTTTATCTGATTTCCTGGGGGGGAAAAACGTAATTTCATGGTGGAGGTGGAGTAAGGGCAAACAAAGAGTTCAAATCAAATTAGGTGAAGACTGACTTCTACCTTGTGAGAAAGCTGGAGAGAATCCATCTCGTCACATCTCGAGCCAAGTTGGCTCTGACAACAGTCTGCATGTAAAAGATGGAAGTTGCCTCCAGGCTTAAGCAGTGAAATCGATGTGGAACTGCTTTACACCTACAGTCTTTCTAATGGCCAGCAGGGGGCGGCTAATCTGGTTACAGAAAAAAGTCTAAGGGATAAAGTAAACACATATACCTAATAATGATGATGAGTTTATGGTCCCTGGTGCCAACGTCAACTCACCAATATGAGAAGAGAAGTGAGGAGTAAGAAGTGGCTTTACTTTAAGGGTGTGACAGATCAGCTGCACGGCAGGCATTATGCACACATTTCACATAATGACACAGATAAGTAACTTACTAGTGTCTGTTGTGGGAGAGAATACCTCGTTTCTTATTTTCAAATGGAGCACATGAAGTGTTTCCATGTAAGTTCAAAAAAAGAAAAAAAAAAAGAAAGAAAGAAAAACAAGCACATAAAACATTGCCAAGTGACCTAGATCTCAGCTTCATTGAGAAACTGTAGGACTATTAAAATATTAATCACATCATATGCACAGATCATGTCACATCAGAGAACAGAGATCAGATCAGCCGTACCCTTGAAAGGGTTTATTTTATCGTTTATTAATTATAACTAAGCAAAGCTGCTCTGCAGCCAGCTGGTGCCCTTAGCAGTAAAAACTCCTGATAGTTAAAAATATTCTGCATCAAAGAGAGAAAAGAGGAAAAAAAATGTGCACAAATGAGAATTTTTGTTCTAAAATTAGCCAGAGGAATTTATTTTATTATTTTTTTTAAATGGGAATTAACCATTTGTTTTACACACGTAAGAAATATTAAATGACAAGATGGCTGAAGGATGATTAATTATTCAACAAAGGCGATGAGCTGGTTTGATTAGAGCACACCAAGGAACTCACAAGGATCCTCATCATGTAGATTAATACAGTGTCAATGAGCTTAACAGCAGCTAAAGGGCATCCACCCACTTTATCCATAGTAACTGTAGTCAAGGTGAGTTTCACTTTCTGAGACTCAAGGGGATTAGCTTGCTTTTATATAGGCTCAGCCTCTCTGTATCAACAACACACAGACAGCGAACTGCCACCGTGAACATCCTGCTGTCGCGCAAAAGGAGCCCAAAGCGATCACACCCGTTAGCTAACTGCATTAATGCACTGCAGTATGCAACATGACACGCCCTGCACTCACATCTGACTCTAGAACACTTTGGTATACTGAGGAGTTCATGGTTGACTCGGTGACTGCAAGGTGCCCAGGTCCTGTTGCTGCAAAACAAACCCAAATCATCACCCTCGACCACCGTGCTTGACAGTTGGTATGAGGTGTTTGTGCTGATATGCTGCGCGTTCTCACCAAAGGTGATATCGTGCGTTATGGCCACACATCTCCACTTTGGTCTCGACTGTCCAAAGGACATTGTTCCAGGAGTCTTGTGGTTTGTTCAGATGGAATTTTGCAAATCTAAGCCGAGCTGCAAAGTTCTTTTTAGAGAGAAGAGGCTTTTTCTAATTGTACTGACATGAACTTTAAAATACAAGATGAGGTCTTTAGAGTCTGAGATGTAGCTTGTGTGTGTTTATTTATTTATTTATTTATTTCTCTGAGCACTGCACAGTTTGACCTTGGGGTGAATTTGCTGGGACGTCCACTCCTGGGAAGATTGTAGTATTGTGTTAACTCACGCTTGAATTATCCAGTTATCTAGTTTCTTTCTCCATTGTTCCAAAACTGTGTGTCTGAATGTTGGGTTGCAGCCCTTAAGCCAGGGGTCATGAACCTACACCTCTTTTGCCCATCTCCACTGACTCCCTGCAGCTTTGACAAAAAAACTCGAACATGTTGGTAAGAAACACTGATCACTTTCAATGCTGCTGGCTTATTAGTATGTATGATCTACAGCTGGACTACTTTCACAGCTATTTGATTCCTTTACAATTAAACACAGACAGGACTGCATAGGTACTGTTTCAAAGTAGGCCTAAATATGCTAATAGCATTTTTTCCCCTTCACTACACTGTGCTATATTTTGTTGAAATTAAAAATAAGAGCACATGATTTTATTTTAGTGCTATAATTCTATAAATGCAACAAAAACATGGTATTATTGTCAAGAAAATGTACTGCAGAGTCTTCACATGTAGTAAAACACAATTATTTTCACCTAAAGTTGATAGACTAATTTATACTTTACAGGCTCCGTCACCTTGACTATAAGGCTAAAAGAAATATGCTTTCTCCTTCATACACATTTCTTTGGCCAAAAATGGATCAAAATTGGCTCTTTTGATAGTAACAGTTGCCAACCCCTGCGCCAAGACATCATAAAGAGAAAAGTACTGCCCCCAGTTGGCAAACAGTCCTGGCACTGTACAGTTAAGGGTCACGCTCAGTGTAGACAGAACCAGGCTAAACAGGTTTATGTAGGCACGGTAGAATAAACGGTCTGGCTATAACATGAGACCTTCAAGAGAAGATAAAAGCAATCAGAATTTAAATATCTGTACCGAATTTTATGGCAATCCATCTGTTAGCAGTCAACACTTATCACTACAAAAACTCATGTAAATGGAACAACAAACGCACAACCAATTTGTTTATCGATTTGCACAAAAACGTAATCCAATATTTGCTGAAATATTTATTCTGCACACAAAGATCTCACCCCTTTGCCTCACTGCAAGTATAAATAACAGTTGCATGTATTTTTTACCATACAGTCTGACTCTGTATACACTGCTCAAAAAAATGAACACACATCAGATCTCAATGGGGGAAAAATGATGCTGGATATTTATACTGATATGGACTGGGTAATGTGTTAGGAATGAAAGGATGCCACATCATTTGATGGAAATGAAAATTATCAACCTACAGAGGGCTGAATTCAAAGACACCCTGAAAATCATCCATACACTCATTCTCTTCCGCTTATCAAAGTGAAAAAATGATGCAACAGGCTAGGCTATTTTGCTGAAATTTCATTTCAATTCAAAATCTTACTCAGTAGTTGTTTATGGCTCCCACGTGCTTGTATGCATGCCTGACAACGTCAGGGGACGTGCCTAATGAAACGACAGATGGTGTCCTGGGGGATCTCCTCCCAGATCTGGACCGGAGCATCACTGAGCTCCTGGAAAGTCTGAGGTGCAGCCTGGCAGCATCAGATGGACCAAAACATAATGTCCCAGAGGTGTTCTATTGGATTTAGGTCAGGTGAGAGTGGGGACCAGTCAGTGGTATCAATTCCTTCATCCTCCAGGAACTGCCTAGATACTCTTCCCACATGAGGCCGGGCATTGTCGTGCACCAGGAGGAACCCAGGACCCACTGCACCAGTGTAGGGTTCCACAATGGGTCCAAGGATTTCATCCCAATACCTAATTGCAGTCAGGGTGCCGGTGCCTAGTCAGTAGAGGTCTGTGTGTCCCTCCATGGTCTCTCCATGGATATGCCTCCTCAGACCATCACTGGCCCAGCAACAAACAGGTCATGCTGATGTTACAGGCAGCATAAAGTTCTTCACAGCTTCTCCAGACCCTTCCACATCCATCACATGTACTCAGGGTGAACCTGTTCTCATGTGTGAAAAATACAGGGTGCCAGTGGTGGACCTGTCAATTCTGGTATTCTATGCCAGTCAGGCTCCATGGTTCCGGGCAATGAGCACAGGGCCCACTAGAGGACATTAAGCCCTCAGGCCACCCTCATGAAGTCTGTTTCTGATTGTTTGTTCAGAGACATTCACACCAGTGGCCTGCTGGAGGTCATTCTGTAGGGCTCTGGCAGTGACCTCCACCTGTAAACCCATTCATACCGTGTATACTGCTGAGAATCAGGTACAACACTGTATACAGAGGAACTTATTCCTGTCTTCTTGTAGACTCTTCTGTGAAAAGCATTTGTTGAGTCGAATAAACAAATGCAGCCATCAGAGAGTCTACAGTTCTGACAGCAATTTTCATGAAGTGCAACCATCAGAATTACTTTAAATCTCATGAATCAATATGGCAAACATACAGGCACACACACACACACACATATATGTGGAAGAGGCCATCCACTTGGTTTCATGAATAATGAATAAGACTCTGCTGACCCATCTGCTTCATGATTAAGACCTGCTGACTTCAAAAACAACAAGAGCGCTCACTGACTGCAGCGGCGTGGTTTTCATAAAGGTGGCCAGGAGCCAGGAGCTTCTGATCACAACTTTTTTCTTCCCCTGGGAAAATCTGATCTTTATATGGGAGTTGTTTAAAATGAGAAAAACAAAACTAAACAGCTATGTCCTTTAATCAAAACATATTGAGCTTCTGCAGACGTGTGAGCACTAACCACGTGATGTCAACCTGTCTGCCATTTGGGATGTGTGACAATCATAGTGAGAATGTAGGATCAAGTGAACAAGGCCCCAGTCACACAGGCTTAGAGACTGACCGTGTGGCAACAACTGGTTGTGAGACAAAAATGGCAAAAACCGTCTCGTCATTGCTTCCATTGCTACCATAGCACTGCAGTCATAGTTTGAATGAAAGTGACAGACCCGTCTACAACACTTTCCAGCTACTCTCCTACCTGTGATAAAACTGTGAAAAGTGTGACACAAGCCAGAAATGGAGGCAGTTTGCCTTCAAAGTAAAAGTTGCAACTTATGAAACATGCTGGCTGCAGAGCTGAAGCACAGCTTTTACTTTGAAGGCGAATCTTCTTCCATTTCTGGTTTGCATCGCACTTTTTCAACTTGTATTACCGCTCTGCTAGTAGTTGGCAAGTGTTTGCAGACAAACATGAAAAACTGCAGGGAACTGTGGCAATCTGCTAGCAACCAAAGCGATCACAAAGAGGTTTTTGGGAGCTTCTCTTCCTGCAGCACATTACTTGCACTGTGCACACATTTATAGAGGCCCTCTTTATTTTCTAAAATAATCCCCTCCCTGTTTGACCCACGTGGCACCAGATAATCCTCAAACAGCTGTCATGTCAGAAACGTGCACGACTGATCCGAGCGATCGTGACGTAACAGTAAAAGAAAAAGAAGGCCGGGATGGAAACGCAAACAAGTCTTTTTAAGCCATTGTTGGAGAAGTCATTACGCCTGGCAGTGTAAATGCCCTGCAGTGACAAACAGCAGGCGACAGCTTGTTTAAGGGAAGTTTGTGGTCTTTGGGACAATAACCGAGAGGTTCTGCGGTCACATGCACACTCTGAAGTTATATAAGAGCATTTTCAGGATTTTCAAACCATTGTCAGGGCAAGTACAGTAATCATCCCTAACATACACCAGCAGATTGTTTTTAAAGCTGAAGTCTCTGCAGATTTTACTCTGACCGCTAGGCTGAAGCATCAAATGATGATCTGCAAATACCGGATAACAACTGCCTGATGATGAATCTACCTAACAGTTCAAAAATCTGGCTTCTTCAATAAAAGGAGTGATGAGTTATGATCATCACATCTATCACTGCTCACACCTCTCAACAAAAAACAAACACCAAAATACACTACGAGATAAGAGGGTTAAAATATGGATGAAAGTGAAATAGAGTTGAATTTATCAGCAAAAAATGAATCATTAAAGTCACTTTAGGCCACAAGTTCTAAAATTCTAATAATCCAAATGTGACAATTTTTTGTTTTTCCTTAGTGTTATACAAATCTAAACAGGATATTGTTTCATTTAAACCTGTTGGTCAACTTTAAGATGTGACTCTGGGCTTTGAAAACTGTGATAACATGTAAAAAAAAAAAAAAATGCTGAGACAAGAGCTACTGTATAATGTAGATAATCAGAAGCTTCGGCCTTAAAGCAGTGGAATAGAATTTGAACATCAATCTTTAAATAAGACCTTACATAGGGAAAAACAGAGTTTTGGCCTTATAACGGGCTTGAAAGTCAATATTTGGTGAGACCACATTTATTCTTCAACACAGCCTGAACTCTCTGAAGCAGCTTTCTTCTAGTTTTTAAGCAGTCTTCAGGAATAGTTCTCCAGGCTTCTTGAAGGACATTCAAAGCTCTTCTTTGGAGGTTGGGTGGATTTTGTTCTGTTCTCTCTAAAAGGTGACCCCACACTGCTTCAATAATGTTGAGGTCTGGGCTCTGGGGAGGCCAATCCATGACTGATGGTGTTTCATTGTGTGTTTTTCTATCCAGGTATGCTTTTGCAGTGTGTTTGAGATCACTGTCATGCTGCAAAATGAGGCTATTGCCAATCAGATGTTTTCCAGATGGTACTGCATGGTGGATCAAAATCTGATGGTAGGCAAGATCTCCAACTCCACTGGCTGAAGTGCAGCCCCAAACCATGACAGAGCCTCCACCATGTTTGACAGATGGCCGTAGACACTCACTGTTGCACCTCTCTCGTGACCGTCTCTGTACATACTGATGACAATTTGAACCAAAAATTGCAAATTTGGATTGATCGCTCCATCAGACCTGTTGCCTCTGATTTTCAGTCCAGTTCTTGTGTAATTTGGCATACCTCAGCCTTTTCTCCCTGTTTCCCTTCCTTAAGAATGGCTTCTTGACAGCCACCCTTCCACTGAGACCATTTCTGATGAGGCTTCAGTGAACAGTAGATGGATCAGCTGAAGGGTCGGATGCATCTCTCAGGTCCTGTGTCAGGTCTTTGCTGAAGTTTTTCCTGTTTCTTAAGGACATGACTTTCAGAAACTGTTCATCTGCTGTTTCCAGCTAATAGCTCATCAGGAGTCACAAGTACTATTTTCTGCCTGTCAAACTGGAAACAAGGATCTGTTTTGAGACAGGCTGCTAGTAACAAAGTGGTTAAAGATATAATTTAAAATTGGTTCTTAAAAAAACAAAACAAACAAGCAAGCAAAAAAAAAAAAAAAAACTTTCCTCTGAAAATGGTCAGGTACATGGTCCGGACTGAAAAGGAGTGAAAAAGCAGCCACTTTAAAAAGAAAAACTTTGAAAAAACCTGGAGACTTGTTGCTCAACACCACTTGAAAAAAATGACAGGAAAGTCTGGCCCTTGGAAACAAAACATAAAGAAATGAGGGGTGGCTCAAGACTTTTGCACAGAACAATATATTGGTGACCACCAAACGTTAATGATATCACTGCCAAAAATACAGTGATGAAGGCACGGTGTGAGTAACTCACCGTGTGGCCACTCAGCAACAGTTACATTGTCCAAGTTACTTGAAGTTACATTGCTGAGATTTTGAGGACACAAATACAATCGGAACAAAGAAGATTCAACAGGTTTCCACATTATATAACCTGTTTAAAAATCCCGACAAAGAGAATAAATGTGTACCAGATGTTTCATTGACAGTGTCAGAACAGTAGGATTAAATGAAAGAGGTCAAAAGCACCGTGAAATCACTCTGACCCTGCCGGGCAGGGAAGCAGGCCTTCATTAGGTTGAGTGAAAACTGAACCACAGGAGGTGTGGTGGGGGCACAGTCAAAGTCTTATGGCCCCAGGGGGCTTTGTTCTGAAGGTACAGTCATGTATGAGGCACCATTTACTGGGAACATTGGGTTCTCCACCATCACCTCAAAGCACAAAGTCAGGTCTGTAATGGCAACAGAGGACATGTGACATGATCTGCTTCAGCTTTAGGCCTTTTTTTACCGGCTAATAAATCTGTGATATAACCCACAACAAAGAAAGTAAAAATGCATGCATGGCACGCACGCACACACACACACACACACACACACACACACAGTTAAAGGCCAAAAGCATTAGCATTTACAATGCTTAACATGTAATGACTACAACAGCTGATTGATGAAGTTGTTTTTACTGATTTATTGCTGTAAGATGCGTAACTCACTGGATCTCCAGGGAGCAACCTCCCGGGCTCAGAAATTAAACCAATGAGGACTTCCAGCTGCTCCACAAGCCCCTAGAGGCTGGCTCCAAAAAACTGAGTCCCAATGGATCGCCATGTTAAAATGTTCAACTTTAGAGCAGAAATAAACATGTTACATAAACAAAAGATGTTTTCCCCTCGATCAGTACAAATCACCAGCTGTGCATCAGGAACAATTGATGCAAAAATACATACAACTAGTCTGAAAGTAAGAATTGCTTCTATTCTCAGTTATTCTGCAGCTTTTTTTTTATTCTTCAGTGTAAAATGTCTTGTTTTGAGCAGTTTTAGAATTTCTAGCATGGGTACCACACACGGATGTCCACTCGACAAACTAGAACCAGTTTTTGGGAATTTGTGTTTCTAAAAAATGAATTATGGGATTCTCGTGACACATTTCAGTTGAATTAATCTGCTTTTTCTTTCAGCTCTATTACAACAGGTGATTTTGTTGTTATATGCAATGAAAGATGATGCTTAAAAAACAGCTTATACTGGCTGCTAGATTTGTCCATCCATCCATCTTCTGACGGTTGTCTGGTTTTGGTCGTTGGGGCAGACATCTAAACAGAGATACCCAGACCTTCCTCTCCCTCTCCAGCTCTTCCAGAGTGACACTGGGCTCTTTACCCCATCTCTAAGGGAGAGCGCAGACACCTTTCTGAGGAAATTCATTTCCTCCACCTGTGTCCGCAACCTCATTCTTTCCATCACTGCGCAAAGTCCGTGGCCATAGGTGAGGGTAGGAACGTAGATCGGCTGGTAGATTTAACAGCTTTGCTTTCATGCTCAGCTCTCTCTTCATCACAACACCACACCATCAGAGGTGACCCTTAGACCACCAGTCCAGAAATCCTCTGCTGCTTGGCTGCACTTTAGAAACTCTCTCCATTAAAATTTGTGAACAGAATCTGTGACGAAGGACAGCTCTGACGGAGTCCAATTCCCACAGGGAACAGGTGTGACTTACTGCTGGAAATGCAAACCAAGCTCTCACTGCAGTTGTACAGTGGACTAAAAGGCCCATAACAACAGGTTGTTCATCACTTTATTGCACAAAAGCAGCTTAACAGGCACATACATGCTGGAGGGAGTTTCTGCCACTCAGGTCATCAGGTTGGTTCAAGGGAATATTGTCTCAAAAGCACACCTTCAAGTCACAGCAGGTGTTACAGGACGGAGGGCTTTGGCTCCTAAAAGCAGCAGCGAGTGCCTCATCGCAGAAACCTGAATTTATTCCAGTTACAGTTTGATGTGCATGGCAGTTAAGATATGCTACAAGATAAACAGCAAAGTGTCTCCACAGTAGGAAAGAAAGGAAACAAAAGAGGCTCTGCTTCAGAGATTCGGCAGGCGTGAGCATCTACATAGCAAACAGCACACGTCACAGGCTGGACAAAGCGAGGGAATCTCAGGTATGTGTTTAACAGTCTGTGTGATAACATGCCAGAGATCCAGGTTAGCATTTTATGGTCCAACATGAAAGTGCACAGCAGATTTTTTTTTTAGACTTAAACAGAAGAGAGCACGGTGCCTTCAGATACCACAAACACCTCGTTAAGAACTGGGACTGTCAAGATTTTTCACCCCAGTTCAAAGCCAGCTACAGCAGGCAGAGTTCATTTGTGGTGGGGAGATTTTTGTTTCACACAAGCGTAGACGTGTGGCAAACTCGTTAGTCTAATGCTTTTTTTGGCAGCGGGTTGGCCATTAGATAGATGACAGGCCTAATTAGACAAGTCGAGAGCTGGCACGACACCTCTCCACACAACAAGGCGCCAAAAGTCGTGCCTCAAAGCGACACGCTTTAGTCTTAAACGCAGCGCAACCCCAAAACATGCTCGCTGTTCATTAGCAACAGACGTTTCCTTGTTAAGGGCCTGCAGAAAAATTTGCATCAAACCACAGCCAGGCTGAAGAGCGGTAACTGACCTCGCTGTTTATCTCCTGGGCTCTGATAAAACACCCAAGGGGGAGCAGCGAACAGTTAGTGTAAGTATTTAAAAAATGAGCCAAAGGTCGATTCTTAAACTAAACATTATTATTTCACATCTTTAACAGAGTAGCTCAACATTTCGGGAGCTTCTTTTTGAGTGTTAAATACTGAGCAAGTATTTAGCTCAGCATAGAGCCAAGTGCAAAGGGTAACCCTGGCTCTGAGGTTAGCCCTGAAAGGAGCCCTAAACTTGTATCTTATTAGTTTCATCTGTACAGAGTGAAAATATGAAAATATGTGAAGATGTCAGAGCCCAGGGGGAGCTAACAGTTTCCACCTGCTACCAGTCATGGCTGCCAACTTCCAGCTATCAGGTGGGGTTGGGAGTTTCAGCCTGATAAATATAATTATCATCAGCCCAACGTTGCCATCGGTGTTGCTGACAAAACATACAGTAAAAACTTATCTTAGGCTCCAAAGAGGAGTATTGATCTCAGCAAATAGGGACATAAAGAAAAATGTGCTAATTTGCCCGCTGTTATTTAGCTCAAGTATTCATCCAAACCTCGGATCCAACCCTCAGTTTGGGACATAAAAATCAGCACAGCAAAAAGAACATTTTCCAATATTATAATAAACATCACAACATGGAAAACAGTGACATTGCACGCAGTGAAATGGGACTTTCACTGAAGTGCGCTGACTTAACTTTCATTAACACTTTTGTTGGTTTATAACCACAACTCGTTTGGAAAAACTTATTTAGAAAGAAGACCTTCATAAAACAATACGATCACAGTGCCACATGACAAAAGTCTTTGAGAATAATATGAATACCTGGCCGGTCCAATCGCAGTGCACGCTCTGGACCTGCCCTCTGTGAAACTGATGTGTACTGCCACACTTGAAGAGCCAAGTGGCACAAAAGTCCTAAATGTGTCCCACTGCTCCACATGTGGTGAGCATTAGACTCGGTTCATTAAACAGAGCTCTCGAACTGTTTTTTTTTTCTTCTTCTTTTGTCTTCACTTTATTTACGCCCATAACAATGGATCCAAACCATCTGGTGAACTGGTGGCCTGAAAGAGTACAGCCACCCACAGAGCAGAAATAACAGACTTCACTGAGGTGTTTGCAGACATGAGGATGACATTAACTGAATGGGTACAGTAAATCTATTCTTAATCTACTAGCTGATGGGACTTACAGCATTGTGATTACAAGCGTGTTTGGATTTGGTGTTTACTCATAATAAAACCATTTAAATGTGCAGTTCACGGGTCTCCAGAGAATAATGTGACACCTTTAAAGAGGTTTTGTGTAACAAATACTCCCAAACCAAAGTATATTAAATTTACAGAGGTGTGAAGTATCATTTAAAACTGAAACCTGCAAATATTTTCACACTGTTGCTTTAAAATGAACTAGATAACGATTCAGAGGCGAAATTAAATTAAAGCTGCAGCTGTTAGAAATTGTTTACACATTTAAAATATATGTAGATTGTTTTCCACTGAGTCAATAATTATCAAACAACCAGAATTTTATTTTTTTTTATGCTCTTTACACACTCTCAGAGAGCGGGTTGCTCTGTCCAACACCCCAAAAACTGAATTTTTTTTTTACATCGATCGTTTTTTAGGACTCATTTGTTGAGACTGCTCCTATTAGCTGTTTTGATAATCACTGAAGAAGTGATAACTTTCAGGATGATATGCTTTTCTATGCCATAAGGGATAGTTAAGCATGCTAGCTGATAGCTGGATTTAAAAAAACTAATGTGGTGGAATAAATTTGAGATTTTACAACTGAAATAATGAATTTAGAAAACACGTTAATCAGATATCTAATCAGCCAATCACACGGCAGTGACTCAGTGCATTTAGGCGTGCAGGCTTTGGTCAAGACGACCTGCTGAAGTTTAAACTGAGCATCAGAGCAGAGGAAGAAAGGTGATTTAAGTCACTGGCATGATTGTTGGTGCCAGACGCTGGTCTGAGTGTTTAAGAAACTGCTGATCTGCTGGGATTTTCCCACATCTCTGGGTTTACAGAGAATTACCCGAAAAAATAGAAAATATCCAGTGAGCAGCAGTTCTCTGGGTGAAAACGCACTGATGATGCCAGAGGTCAGAGGAGAATGGCCAGACTGCTTCAAGCATATATTAAGGCAACAGGAACTCAACTAACCACAAGTTACATCCAAGACTCACAGAAGAGCATCTCTCAATGCACAACCTGTCAGACCTTGAAGTAGATGGGCTACAGCAGCAGAAGACCACACCAAGTGCCACTCCTGTCAGCTAAGGATGGGAAATTGAGGCTACAGGTCACACAAGCTCACTAAAATTGGACAATAGAAGATTGGAAAAATGTTGCCTGGTCTCATGAGTCTTGATTTCTGCTGCAACATTTATGTGGTAGGGTCAGAATTTGAGAGCATGAAAGCATGGATCCTGCCTTGTACAGTCACAGTCTACCCAAGTATTGTTACTGACCATGTCTTTATGGCCTTTATCGCCACAGTGTACTCATCTTCTGACGGCTGCTTCCAGCAGCATAACTCACCATATCATAAAGCTCAGATTATCTCAAACTGGAACTTTACAATGAGTTCACTGCACTCAAACGTCCTCCACAGTCACCAGATCTCCGTCCACTAGAGCCCCTTTAGGATGTGGTGGAACAGCAGATTAACATCATGGATGTGCTGATGAATCTGCAGCAACTTTGGTCAACATGAACCAAAATTTCTGAGATATTTCCAGCGCCTTGTTAAATCTCTGCCATGAAGAATTAAGACAGCTCTGAAGGCAAAAGGGGTCCAACCCAGTACTAGCAAGGTGTACCTAATGAAGCATCCAGTGAATATTACCCTACAATAGTTATAATTCAATTCAATCAACTACTTCAACTATTTAATCCATTAATCATCATTTTACCTCTACATTTAAATATAAATATGCTGACAGTGCTGGAGAGACGCGTGTGTCAGTCTACAACATGTTCACAGATTTTATGAAAAACCAAAATCAGTGGCATCCTGTGGCATCAGCCTTCACACAAAATAAAGAGCGGCTGAGAATCTATAGCACCAATAAAATTTATTTGACAGCTTTAGCGTTAAAAACGTGAGGAACGTGTCTCTAATGTGAGTAAACACAGTGTTTTGGAGCGCTCGGAGAGTGGTGTTATTGGGGCAATGATAGGAGATCGGATCAGCTTCAGCAGAAACCTCTGCCCACTTCTGTATCAGATTATGAAACACACAGACTTAAAAACACCACGCAGGAAGCTGGAGAGGTCTCTGCGGCGCGGATGAAACGCGTGCGTCTCGCAAAGTGCAGACAAATCTCGTGGCTGCCGCAAAGTCTTCCGCTGAAATCCAACCTTTTTATTACAGGCGTGTTTGTGCGCCCCCCGGTCGAAGGACCGGGCTGTGGAGGCGCATGGCAGAGCCCCCGCTGCGGCACAGAGCCACGCGGAAAAGTGTGCACCCCCCCCCCCCCCAAAAAAAAAACCCAAAACTGTCCGACCCGCACAGGCAACGAATCCGTTTGGTGAGCTGCAAACAAGTATCCAACACGAAGCGAGAAGTTGAGACTGAAGGGAACTCACCTTTGAGACGGTCATATGGGGCGAGATGTGACGGCAGGTGGTAGTTTTCCCTGAGGAGGAGCCAGTGAGGCGCAGCTGCAGCGGCAGCGGCGGAGCTGCTCCTGCTGGAGGTGCTGGTTTTTGCTGGTAGAGGGGACTGACCGGAGCAGGAACGAGTCGTGTTATATGACCGATGGTTGTTGCATAGTGGTCACTTAAAAGTCATGACGCCCGGCGCAACCTTGAGAGTCCCCGGAACTAAAAATAAATAAATAAAAATAAAATCTCACAGCCAGAATATTTCCCTCCCCTTCAAACTGCAGCCACCATGAGAGGAAGAAAAAAAGAAAAGAAAAGAAAACCAGAGCCAGCGGAGGAAGAGGAGGACGAGGGTGGTGGATGAGGAGATATCAGAGGGAGAGATGCGACGAGAGGGAGGAAGAGGAGGGAGGGAGGGGCGAGGAAATCCAGGTCGAGTTTAAGCATACAGTGATACACATATTACCGTAAACATCCAACAAACTACAAAGAAACACAAGTCAAACAAAATATATTACTACATTTTAACATCATTTTACAAAGAGAAAATTAAGATCAGACTGCAAAATATAACAAATTTACATTAAACTATGCGCGCGTAGAAGTATCGTCCCCGTTTGATTTTTTACCTGCTTCTGCACCGATTGTGAAATCAAATAAATCTTAATTATAACAAATGTTTTTTTACATTTAGCCAACGCACAGCTGATAAATATCACCCTATTTCCCCACACGCTGACAGCGGGCACCAAAGTTGATGTAAAGGTGCGTCCCTAACTGCAGTTTGCAGTTTCCTGCATCAGAAAAACTACATATCAATAATTCACATTTATTTTTCAGTCCAGCCATACTATCATGTAAGGTTGCATGAATGAAGTTCAGTCCAGTACTTTTCAGATCATTAAAAGCGCAGCTTCTGCAGAGTCAGTTTAATTTAAATACATTTTAAACAAAGTTTTCATTTTCTTGGCACTGTGACATCATGTGTACTCAAAAATTCATTGTGTTTCTTAGTGTTTTTTCTTTGCAGACTTAAACTACACACTGAATTTAGAGTGAAATAAAACGAAACCAATACCATTAGTTTTAGGCCTTGCTCAGTGTGTATTTGCATGGACCCTGCATGCTTTGGATTGTGTGTTTGTGTCCTGTGGGGTTTTTTTGGTTTTGGTTTTTGTCATATGTTTTGGACATTTACATAGATAATAACGCTCTGCACACGTGGTGTATATGTAAAAATAAACTCACGTTTGAGCTCATTGACACGAACACCGGGAGCAGGGCAGCTAGTTTATGTGGCTCTGTAGAGAAACCGTGCTGAATCTATCATGTACGGCCTTCTGTGTTACAGCTGGCAGGGAGCAGTGATCACAGCGAGGAGCTGTCAATAAAGACCCACACATCAGTTTTGCCCCAGGGTCTGGAAGCGAGTGTGGTTGCTGAAATGTGGTCAGCACAGTGTGGGGATGTGTTGTTTACTCTCAACTGAGCATGATGTGTATCACTGTATTTGCATAGGTTGTGTGTGTGTGTGAGAGAGTGTGTGTTTTTTGTCATATGCATTCTTCTTACTAACAGTCACACTGGACAGATGTTTTGTTTTGTTTTTTTTTAAATTTTTTGTTATGTTTGTTTTTAGGGGGGGTTTCTGATCTCTTCCCGAAAAGAGTAAACAAATGTACAGTGTGTCTGATTAATACCGAAACATACAATTTTAAAGGATGTAATGTAAAAGATAAACAATGTTTACACCCTAATATTGAAAGAAATGTAATTGTTTATATGTAACATTAAAGGAAAAAAATGGATGAATGCCAGGCTGTGTGAGAGCATCCTCATTTCAGAGCGTTTGTCACCACCCAGCGGTGAAACAGTGCCAATACAAAAGGCCCATAAAGCAGAAGCTTCTATAACACACAGAGCATCCCTTTACACATCTCTCAGTTATTTTATTACTTTATAGAGAAAAAAAGTCACCTATAAATAAGAGAGTGGTCATAAAATTAATAAAATTATAATTATAGTATAAAATTAATTTTGGATAATTTCATTTACAGTCAGTTGGTTAATAATCATAAATAATTCACGTTGCTTTCTCCATGGTGCCTCAGTTATGGCTATAGCTGCCTGCATTTGCTCACTTTTAAACAACACGTGTTTCTTGTGTGCCGACTAATTCTAAACATCCAGTTTTATATTTTGTTGTCTTTTGTTTGCAGGAAAACTGGCCACCACGTGTGAGTCTCTACATACTTTTCTATGTGCTGGGTGAGAGAATATTAGACAGGTGAGAAATAACTTGCTGACATTAATTTCTAATATTTCGTTAAGAAACATTTAATGGGTAGACTTTTAGCATTTTTTATATTGCTTGTACAGTGCTGTGAAAAAGTATTTGCCCCCTTCACTGATTTCTTTGTTTTTTTTGCACATCTGTCACACTGACATGTTTCAGATCAAACAAATTTTAATTTTAGACAAATAGAACCAGAGTAAATACAAAATGCAGTTTTTAAACAATGGTTTCATTCATTAAGGGGAAAAAAGCTGTCCAAATCTACCTGGCCCTGTGTGAAAAAGTAACTGCCTCCTAAACCTAATAACTGGACAGAAAGGGCCCGTATCAAGAAAGATCCGGAACACTCTGGAATGATCCGTGGCAGATCCATAAAGTTTGATCTGCCACGGATCATTCCGGGCTACAAGGCAGGAT
>JAVDPK010022207.1:0-26304 GCA_034780415.1 Cichlasoma orientale | reverse complement strand
TATATAAAAGTAATGTCATTGAATGAAATAAATGCACACACGCACGCACATCACTCGCACACATGAACACACACCCCCCAGCCCAAATTCTGGCTTCCACAGCACACAGATTACAATAAATCAATCAATTACAGATACTCCTCGTCTTAACTCATTATGTGTATAAAGCACACCTTTCCACAGAATCAGTTTCTTCCATTCCAGCCTCTCCATCACCATGGGCAAGACCGAAGAGCTGTCAGGGACAAGATTGTAGGCCTGCACAAGGCTGGAATGGGCTACAAGACCATCAACAAGAAGCTTGGTGAGAAGGTGACAACTATTGGTGTGATTATTTGGAAATGGAAGAAATATAAAATGGCCATCAATTGCCCTCAGTCTGGAGTACCATGCAAGATCTTGTCTAATGGCGTGAGGATGATCACGAGAAAGGTGGTGGATTAGCGTGAAACTACATGGGAGGAGCTGCTTAATGATCTGAAGGTATTTGAGACCACAGTCACCAAGAACATTACTGGTAACACACTACGCCGTAACGGATTGAAATCTTGAAGAAGGAGTTGCTCAAGAAGAAGCACATTAAGATCTTGGAGTCACTAGCTAGTCTCCAGATCTCAGTCTTATAAAAAACAATCTGTGGAGTGGCAGCCAAGAAACCTAAAGGATTTAGAGAGTTTCTGTAAAGAGGAGTTGGACAAAATCCCTTCTTACATGTGTGCAAACCTGGTGACTAACTACAAGAAACATCTTTCTGCTGTGCTTACCAACAAGGGTTTCTCCACCAAGTACTAAGTCATGTTTTGCTTGGGGATCAAATATTTAGTTCACTCAGTGACACGGAAATCAATTTATAACTTTTCTGTCATTTCTTTCTGGATTTTTGGTTGATATTCTGTCTCTCTCGCTTAAAATGAAAGTACCATAAAAATTAGAGACTGTTCATTTCTTTGGAAGTGAGCAAACCTTCAGCAGGGCATCAAATGTGAAGGGCTCACACAAAAAGCCAGCTAATTTTAAATAGCATTAAAACATAAAAAGAGACACAAACACTCAATAGCCTGCATCCAGTCGTAAAAGTGCCCAAAATTCATGTTTGTCCTTGATGAAGTGAGCATTTCATTTTCCACGTGGCTCTGTCCCAGGTGCTTACAGTTAAGACTGCTAATAATTTGAGATGTATTTCCCTTGCTACATGCTAAGAGGATTCCCCAATTGTGCTGGGTTGATGGCCACCAAAAGAAATCCGCTGGGTCTTCCATTCTTCAGGTGTGTGAATACATGAAAGGGTCAATTTCAGATTATTTTGAAGTGCTTTCACTTCTTTATTTACAGTCAGTAATGGCATTACTAGTAGCTGTTATGTTACATTCATGAAAGCCTCCAAATTCTAAAAAGCACAAAAGCAGAAAAATTTCCTGGCAGAACACCGAGGTTAGTGCTCTAAAGCTAGCTCCAATGAAAGTCACGCAATAACACAAACAAACTAATTGATCATAGCAGCAGTTAACAAATGCATTGCGTGTTCTGAGGATTATTATTTTTTTTGTCAGTGGATTGTTGGTTTGACAAGACCCACAGAATGTCTTCAGTTGCTCTATCACAAGTAATTTAAATAGAGCATACAGTACACTTAAATTATGAATTGCATGAGAAGGAAGGAGGTAGAATGATAAATTTTAGCTCAGTGTTGCTTGGTTATCCATTAGCAGTGTAGCAAGCTGAGAAAATTAATGGCTTGTAAAGCTGTGAGGAGTCCTAGTCATCAGGTGCCTAGAAAGGCAAACACCTCAAAACACTGTAAAAAAAACAAACAAATTTTTATGATATGGAACTCAGTATTTATTATTATTTGTGCAATGTATTGTTTCTTTATTTGACTTCAGATCTGTATGCTGGTTTTAAATCTTATTAAATATGCAATATTCAAAGTTAAAGCAGCCTAGTTTCAGCAGGTCCCTGAGGTCATGAGATCAGGGCCTTCTGGCTGTGCATCATATGAGGCTGGAAACTAAAGGAGACGGCGCTTTTGCAACAGTGGTCCCGAGACTCTGGAACTCTCTCCCTATGAGCTTGAGATCTGTGGACTCGGTGGTCTCTTTGAAGAAAAGAAAGGGGGCAAAAAAAAAAAAGTTAAAAACCCATCTTTTAAGGCTTGCGTTTGGTTAACTTTATGTTCTGGCAGTTTGTTGCGAAGCACTTTGTGATGTTTAACTTGAAAGGTGCTGCACAAATAAAATTTTCCTTATTTACTTTTACTTACTTAGTTTTTACTTCCCATTGTTGCAAAGTGGTTGCTCATAGTTTGTTTGTTTTTTTATTTGTTTTCTCCATAATACCATAGAGTCTTCACCTTACAGTATAAAGTACCTTAAGGTGACTTGAATTAAAGTGAATATTAACAAATTATCATGGGATTCTTAATTGATATTTAGAAATCTTCTGACATAAGCAAAACTTCACTGATGCAAAATAAAATATGATTACTGAGTAAGAAAATATTTATTCATATTGGATTTCATCTCAACCAAATGTGTTTTTAAATACCAAAACAAACCTCTGCTTGCCTGACTTGAGAAAGTGACTCAAATTGAATCTCTAGTATTCTAATCATCACATTGTGCCTGTCAGAGCAAGGTGAACAACGGCCCCCTCATAAAGACATCAAGCTAAACATCAGTGAAGCGCGCCATGGGTAATAACAAGTTTCATGAAGCCATAAATCTGCCTAATCTAATGATTTGGCTCACCTGCTGCACTACTTTGATGTGTCATGTGCCTACTTGTCATTTCAAGGAGATGTGTCGGCTTGATGTCAGTGGTCTCCCTCAACTGGACAGATTTATTTTTGTGTATGACTAGATGGCGTTCTGATTTTAATGTGCCGTTCAGGAAAGTGGAAACAATTCTCAAAGTTAAAGTTAAGTCATCGTCATGGCCTTGGGTTTTTGTGTCATTTTGGAATTTTGAATTTTTTGTTTTATATATTAGAATTTGGGATTCTATTTTGGTTTTCCTTTTTTTTTTTAATGTTTGAAGTTTTGGATTCCTCAATCTAATTATTATAACATTTAAAATTTTTGCGATATTGTTGAGTCTTTGTTCTTAATATTTTCCTTACAATAAGTTATTGTTTTACACTTCTGTGATCTGGTTCATGTTTTCATTATTATTCTAATATGAAGACCTTCAGTATTTGAATTCTGTGTATTGTCTTATTTTCCTGGTGTTTTTAATGGTTTTGAATGCCTGTTAAGATGGATTTTTGAATTCTTGATTTGTATTTATTTTCAGTTCCTACTTTATTTGTTTTCATTTCTTCAGTGCGTCCCTCTTTTTTTCTTCCTCTAGCAGTGTTTTTATCTTTGTCCTGTGGTGTTCCCTTGTCTCCTTCTTCATGTTCAGTGTCGCCATGTTTAGGAATGTGTCTTTTTCCTGCTTTACTTTGATGGATGGTTTCTCTTATGTCTTGCTTTGAGTTGTACTTCATGCCTGTCTTCACCTCATTGTCTGCACCTGTGTCTTGCTCCCTCAGCTACATTCCCTTTCTTAATCAAATCAATATGTGTAAATAGTCCTGTCCGTCCCTTTGGTCTGTTACAGTGTCCGTGTATCTTCCCTGGTGTTGTCCTCATTTTCTCTGTCTCTCTGTAGAGATGTGGAGTTTTGTTTGTTTGCATTTTGGACTTGGTTGTGGACTTGGCATTCAGCCTAATAAAGGCTTGTCTTTTGTTTACATTTGGATCCTTCACCTTACAAATCGTAAAACTCATTGTTTGATTTAATTCACATACACTGTATTGCCAAAAGTATTCACTTGTCTGCCTTCACACAAATATTCAATTCGATTAATCCATTCTCTTCCACTTATCCAGGGCCGGATGAATTTAATTCAATTTCAATTCCAATTCCAATTCAATTTTATTTGTATAGCACCAAATCACAACAGTCACCTCAAGGCACTTTGTATTGTAGGTAAAGACCCTACAATAATACAGAGAAAACCTTCAGCAGAACCAGGCTCAGGGAGGGGCAGTCATCTGCCGCGACCTGTTGGGGCTGAGGGGAGGGAGACATAACAAAAGACATGCTGTGGAAGAGAGACAGAGATTAATGATAACTAAATTTGTCACTCCAGAGAACACATCTCCGCTGCTCTAGAGTCCAGTGGCACTGTGCTTTACACCACTGTATCTGATGCTTTGCGTTGCGGTTGGTGATGTAAGACTCAGATGCAGCTGCTCGGCCAAGGTACCCATTCCATGAAGGTCTTTACACACTGTTCTTGAGCGAATCTGAAGGAGGTCTGGAACGATTGACTCTGCAGAATGTTGTCAATCTCTGCGTGCTATGCACCTCAGCATCCAGTGGCCCTGCTCTGTGATTTTATGTGGCCAGCTACTTCATGACTGAGTTGCTATCATTCCCAATTTCTTTCACTTTATTATTACACCCCTAAGAGTTGACTGCGGAATATTTAGTAGCACGGAAATTTCACGACTGAACTGTACAAGTGGCATCCTATCATGGTATCATGCTGGGATTCACTGAGTTCCTGAGAGCAAAAGCACTGCTTGTGTGAAGTCAGCTGTGTCTCAGTTGTTTCTTTACCTTCCTGTTCTGGTGTCAAGTTCATGTTTCTTAGTCTTGGTCTCTGTGTTTGCCACTTTTTGTTTTATTTTGGTGTGCTTTTGGTCTTTGTGCTGTGTTCAGTTTTGCTTTCTGTGTTTCATTGTACATTCTGTATAATGACAAATAAAGGCATTCTATTGTATTCTATTCTCTCCCAGCTGTTTCCTATTGTCCTGTTACCCCTTGTGCATATATTGCCTCAGTTTCCCTCTGTTCTTTGTCGCGTCATCCCCTTATCCCCAGTGCTGTATCTGTGTCTGTGTCCTGTTCAGCTTGAAGATTCTGGGTTTTTGGTTTATCTGGCCAAGTTCTGTTCCGAGGAAGATTATGTATGAAGGCTGTGAAATCTGAAATAAAGCCACTAAAGGTTTATCTGCCAAGTCCTGCATTTTGTGTTCTAACTCTTACTCCTTTTATCAAGGCAGGGCAGTGTGGCAGGTAAAGATGGGTTTATGTTATTTAGGGCTACCTAGCAAATACAGTAGGTTACTGGATCTGATTATTATTTCAGGTGCCCCTGACATTATTCCTTAGAAAATGACTTCAACAGAACCTTAGACAATTGCTACCCTACATAATGATAATGACTCTCCCGAGAATTCAGAAGGTAAGTACTGGCCCTGGATTATGATGTGAAATTTTGTTCCAGTTCCCATTTTCCCAAGATATTAGGCATTCCATCTAATTGAATGGACACTGTCGCAAGTTTCAAATAAATGACCACAATATGTCCTCAACAATGCAGCCTGATGGCAGTTTGAACAAACAGTTCCCACCCAACACAGAGGACACATCCCTCATTGGGTCTTTCTTTCCTGAAGAGCCTCTTTATAGAGGTAGCTTTGCTTCATCATAATAAAAGCTTGCAATTATGGGAGGTTGCCAAGTGTTCTGAAAGTCACCTTACTTGCTGTTTGTGGGAAAATTTAAAAGATCTCTCATACACTTTAATACTTTACTCTCATAGATGCATATAAACATAAACAAGCACTCAAGTTTACATTTTTGAGTCTGCAATAACAATTACCACTGCAGTTTTCCATTAATTGGTTCATGGTACTATTTTGTGTGGAAATAATTGCTGTCTGGCATTTCAGAGCTGAGATTTAATGAAAAAGCTTTTAAACTTAGATCAAAACCTTTTAATAATATTTTAAAATAGCACTATTTTGCCCACTATCTTCATGATTTTGCTCACATCTGGTGTCCTTATAAGTGAGTTATATCTCATCTGGGACTCTAAGAAAATGGAATGCATTTATATAGACTTTTTTTTTTAGCCTTTTTAGACCACACTATGTAAACCACATTTAGCTATTTACATACACATTCATAAGCACTTTTGTTTTATACTTAGAGCACAAGCCCTCTTACACACAGACTCTGATGACACATCTGGGGCAATTTTAAGCTGAAATTATGCTTTAGCAGGGGTAGTGCAAAGGGAGTCCGTGGGCAGTCGCAGGCTGTCACAGAGTGTCTGTTATCGATGGAGGCAATGTATAAAATATGTGGTACAATCGCTCTCCAGTAAATCCAGTTTTGTGATGATGGCGACCCCCTGTAACTCTGCTGCGTTCATATTTGACCAGACCATTCTGTTACGCTTTGAAGACACCTGGATGCACACGCAAAGCACAGTGATAGGTTTAAGAGAAAGTTTATTTAAAAGTCTCTTTTGGGTAAGTTTTTGTGACAAATTAGTGGGCAATCCTTGTAGGCTCGGCTCTCCTCTTTCCTCACTCTCTCCAGCTTTTCCTGCCACAGCTGTTCTGGGCTAAGACGAGGGTCTGGAAGAAGGAGACACAAGTGAGTTTGGTATCAGTAGCTGATTGCATACGAACATAAGTTTAGCTGAGCTGGTTTACTGCGAGCGGTGCAACGGTCTGGCTTTGACTGAGTGGAAACATCAGCGTCTTATAGTGGAGCCTCTTATCAAGCTTGTCAGGTGAGCAATCAGTGGGCTGGAGCTTCCCACAGAGCCCCACCTCTGGAGAGAGATACGTAGGCAAACACACAAACCCATTCATACTGACATGGAGAGGTCAGAGGTCAGATGTGACATGATATTTAAATCTTTATACTGTACTTTCTGTATGTTGAAAATACACACCACACTGTTAGGACAGAATCATAATTATAAGGCTTTTTTGTCAATTTTCGACCTATTAGTCATTAAGTTGAAGACTTTGGTGGATGTGAGCCAAATGGATTTGACGCCACTCTACACCCTTACAAAGTTTTATCAGAATTCATTCAAAACTTCTTGAGCTATCGTGTTTACAGACAGAATGATAAGCACGCATATACGCACGCACACAAGGACTACCAAAAACATAACCTCCTTGATGGATGTAATAATACACTTTCAAAATAAAATGTACATTAAAAATAGAATGCACATTTAATTGGGCTAAATGACCTTTATAATGTTGTCATTTTCTCTCTCTCCGGCGTATACCACACAGATGGTTTGACCTCCTCCAGATGATGAAGCCACTTGTATTTTTAGGTCTAACTTGAAGGAATATGTCTTGCCATTGTAGTAAAGTGTGGTGCTAGGTAATCTGCCCCTGCAGAGATGTCTAAATTGGGATGCACCAACAGTGACCTATATTACCTCTGATTCAGTCTAAAGGCTGGAGGGCTTTCTGGAATTCCAAGCCCACCACATTATAATTGACACTTCCCTAGGGTTGACATGCGGGTCTTCTAAATCATCTATTCCTTTGTCATAGCTCGTCAATGTATAAGTAATACTTTCAAGATACATTTTTTTTCTAGCAAGACTTGATGAAAAGACTATTCTGCAGCCACTGTTTATTTAGATTATTTATTAATCCATTCATCTTTAGGTTGTTTTTCTGATTATTTGGCCTTTAAAACAAAGCAATAATATAAAAAATAATGTCAATATTTGATCTTCAGATGTCTTGTTTTGTTGGACTAATAGTCGAGTAATAATTTTTCAATTTGATATAATGTAAAACCAGCAAAAGCAGCATATGCAAAATAAATTTGAGACCTTTTTTGATAACAATAACATTGAATTTTTAAATAGTTACAGATGCATTTTTTTTTTAGTCAAATAAGACAAGCTAATTGACTAACTAACATGTTGTGCAACTCTATGTAAGACCTCAGTCTGTCATGATCCTGGGTCAGGCTCCCAGCGTTTTCTGTTATGGACTTTCTGATTCTGTTATTTTATTTATTTATTTGATTCTTAGTAATTCTAGTTGTTTGTTTGTTGGATCCTGAAGCCTTTGTTTAATTATCAGAGTGCTGGTTGCTTTAAGTTTATTGTATATCATCCCTTGCTTAGTGATTATTACCTTGTTTTGTGATTGCTACCAGATTGGTGTAGCCGCCCACAGTTTGCATGGAAGTTGCAGACTTCGAACTATTGAAATGTGTTGGTTGCAGCGTTAAGGCACAACTTTTCCTTTTAAAGGCGAATAGTTTCATTTGTGTCACACTTTTCATAGTTTCACTAGACAAGTTGATATCTTGTATCTACTGTAATTGTCTACCAGAAATTAAAGCACTTTTTTGTAAATAACATATTGTTTTTAAATGCCGATTTGAGATTGTTACGGAACCCCCCAAAAAAGATAATGTATTATACATCATTCCTTACTTTTTAAAGGAAGTAATTTTAGTGTTTTAGTGTTTACTGAAAAGCTAATAGAATAGAATAGAATAGAATAGAATATTGAAAAGCCTTAGAAGACTTTAGAGAAAAATGTTGTTCTTGTTGCGACAGAAATTTGGTAGAAACCTGATTTTTTTTAAAATTAATTAATTTTTAATGCCCTGCTATTGTGAAAATAACTGAAGGACTTGCAGCCTGTAACACAAGTAATAACATATTTGTTTGATTTGTAACTTTAGCTCGATCACTCAATTTAGTACAGTAATGTGTTATAGAAAAATATTGTGTGTGTTACTTTGGTACGTGTTAAAGTGAGCACTATTTAAATGACATTTCATCCCTCGGAATATTGCTTTGTAGAGAGATTTGTTTTTCACTAGCCTGCGATTTCCCTGTATTGTTTGAGCAGGTTGCATTCAGCTGAGGGTTGCGCGGTGTATATGGACAAAGAAAGCAGTATGACACAAGGTTTTAGGAAATAAAAGGAAGTTAGCCCTTTCTCAAAACCCAATGTTTTGTGCCTGCCTGCCTGTGCCTTCCTCTATGATGGATTTCTTTCTGTTCTGTTTAATGTTGATGCAAGGAAGAAGCCCTTGTAGCTATTTGTAACATCACTTTGTTCATGCTGGATAGTTATTTGTAGAAGTGGCAGAAAGAAAACACATCCTCAAATAACAACATGGGTCTAGAAATGCATCCCTGTGTTTCTAAAGCAGATGGCGCTTTTTGAATACAAATTAAATGGTTTTGTTGTTCTGTTATGTGCTTATTCCATTTAATTAGTGTCAGTATTCATTCAGTTTACAGCAATATACAGCAATTTGGATTACATGAACATTTGTGCGCTGGCACTTCTCCAGTAATTTCACTGTTCAGTGCTTTTGATCCATTTTGGGATCTTAAACAATCAAACTGGTAGTGAGAACCTGTATACTACAAGTAGTTGTTTTTTTGGCAAAAATATGGAATTGTCACCAAGAGCAATGCATGAACTCTTAAAGTAACTTGGATTGATTGAACACCCAACTGAAAGGGTGGTTTATGGTGATTTATTTACTTGTATGCTAGAATACACATTATGAGTAAAAAATAATAATCAGTCAACACCATTCCTGATTATTTCCACAGTGAAACAGCAGTGTTCCAGTGCCTGTTTCAGAATCACAGAGAAACTGGGTTATATATGTGACAAAACTAATCTGCCTCCTCTGGGGCTTGTCACAGGTGGTGACAAGGTTTAGCATTAGCAAGATATTACTAGCTGTTTGATACTACAGGCAAGCCAAAGTCTCGTGGTTTCTGTTATTATGACATTTTAACAGTTTTGAGAGCAAACCAAAATACTCCAGGTGAATAAAAGAGCAGTTAGTAGCGATGGATGCACAGACAACAGTATAGTTATAATCTCAATGACACAGCTGCTGGTGGTACTGCTGAAGCCAGTCCATATGAACATCTGAAGGAATTTTATAATGAAAATATAGATTCTAATGGGGAAAATGTTGCATTTTTATACAAATTGTACCCACCTTGTCTGAAAAACCGTTAAAAGACAGCACATCACTCACATTGCCACTTTGCTGAATTTATTTTTTTTAAAAGTCATATTGAGTTGAAGTATATGGCCAGCCTTGGGGGAAAAAAAATCATATTTTGATTATGCCTGGATTATATAGCATTGTATTGCATATAAAAAGCATGCTGCTTCAGAAATATTTTGCATATCTTTGTTTGTCGTTTTAAGGTGTTACATGAAATGGAGAATGGTAAGGGCCTGGGCTAAAGTGGCCTAAGCCTACACTACATGGCGTGAAATTACTCGCAAAATATTTTGTGATAATATACCAAGGACTGGCATGAAATTGGTACCGTACTTGTATCTGAGTCATCAGTCCTGAAGTATTGATAGGTACCTGGTTCTGTTAACGGTATTCATGCTACATTAATTTATTCTAGCGTAACTGTAAGAACTGTCCTCTTAAATAACAAAGCTCCTGGTGTCAAGCAAGTATATTTGAAATTACTTGGTGTTTAGACTGAGACTAACTATAAGCTTGATCAAAAAGGAAAGTTTTAAGACTAATTTTAAAAATAGAGAGGGTGTCTATCTCCCGAATCCAAACTGGGAAGCTGGTTTCAGGAAGGGCCTGAAAGCTGAAGGCTCTGCCTCCCATTCTACTCTCAAGTATCCTAGGAACCACAAGTAAGCCAGCAGTCTGAGAGCAAAGTGCTCTACTAGGATGATACGGTACTACAGTATGAGGTCTTTAAGAGAAGCTGGGGCCTAATTATTCAAGGCCTTGTATGTAAAAAGAAGGATTTTAAATTAAATTCTGGATTTAAGAGGGAGCCAATGAAGAGAAGCCAATATGGGAGAAATATGCTCTCTCTTTCTAGTTACTGTCAGAACTATGCAATATATAGAAGGGCAGATACAATGTAAAAGGATAGTTTTGCGTAAGCAGGATAACATCAGCAACCTTAAGAAAAACATATAAATAAGAAATTTGTTAGACAATCAGTGAAGACACTTTGCCTTAGTAAAGCAGATGAATTACTAGGGCATCTAAAGAGCAGCCTCCCTGCTCTGATCAGGGTGGGAACTACTCATTTTTTGTAGTTTTGCTGTATGTATTAATGTGTTTGTTACTGCTCTATGAAACTACCATTGATTGTGCTGGTGTCTGCCTTTGCCAGGACACTCTTGCAAAAGAAATAAAGTCATAATATCCTGATTAAATGAAGGTAAATAAAAATAAACATGGACAACTATTGACTTATCAATTCAGGATAATGTTAACTTCAGTTTTTAGCCTTTAAAAGTTGCAGTCAGCGACAGCCACACCTTCTCAGAGGATTAAAATTACACACCAAAAGTAAACCCATTCTCAGTTGTCAGATAAGGGAAAAGAGATTGGTGGGAAAAAACTGAGTGCTTCAGTGTGTGAGCAGTGTGGTGGCCTGCGCCCGCTCATGCTCACATTCAACCACAAGTAAAGAGGCAACGTGAAGTGAAACCTTTTTCATTTCAATCAAAACCAATGCAGGTAATAAAGGGGAGTTGGAGTCCTTTATTACACCAACTGTAAAACAATTTTAAACATGTAAAAAAATTTATCTTTTCAATTGTTTCCGTCCACTTCCAATATGCTTTCGACAACCACAGCACAGTTGTTAAGCTGATATGAAATGTTGTGTGTCTTCCAGCTGGCTTCCAATTTCACAGGTCCTTGTAAATTTTCAATAGGTTTTGGTTATAACACCTTGTTTCCCCTAAGTCTCTTTTTTGTCTTCACATATATATATATTTTGCCACAGTTCTTCATCTCCTTCCTTGTTTTTCCAGAAGCCTTCACTTTCCCCCTGCCTTAACCCCTGAGGATACCAACTCCAGTGAAGGTGTAGGACCTGGAGGATACTGATAAGCCTTTTTCTTTAAACCTTGGCTCCACAGCCTGAGTGTGCAAAGGAAGGAAGGCAGCAAAGTTCCCTGCACTATTGCAACCACATGGCCACATCAGAAATCATGATGCCCAGCCAAGAATTTGGCCTTTTGTCTTTTGCTATTGCCACAGGGACAGCCGTGAGCACACAGACATTATAAAATAAGAAACTCTTCATGTAAAACCAGTGTGAGACGTGGGGACATTCAGTGTGGTGTAAACTAGAGGATTAGTCAGATGTTTGAATATTGTTTGTTAGACACATAATCTTTTATTTAGTATGAAATAAGAAATGTGTGAGTTAAAACCACTAATCTCTATCAATTTAGCCCAAACAAAATCAGATAACAGTTCTGTTAGTGGGGGGGAAAAAAATAAAATGAGCCAGTGTTCTTAAGCCATCAGCCGTCTCACAGGTAATTTATTTTATCGTGGTCATCTCTTTGCAGGTACTTCTATAAGCTGTAAGCCATTTGCTGCAACAGCTGTCATGGCTGTAATCTCCATGGTTGGAGATGGACAGATATCATCTCCAAACTAGTTTTTCATTCCACTCGGTACCTCACAGGCTGGCAGGAGCCTCTTTCTTTTTCCAGAGTTCATATGGGAAATGAGTCACGCAGAAACACATTATGACAGCTTTTACATTATATTTTAGATGCATAAAGAAATTTAGCATCATTGACACGATCTCCAGTGATGTAATAACAATGTGGCACTAGTATCCTTGTTAACTTTTTAAAATGTAAATAACAAATTAAATATTTATACAACAAAACACCCAAAATATCATTTTAATTGATTTCTGAAAGTTTATTCAATCTACATGGAACAGACTGATAATTTCTCACATTAGAGACCCTTTAGCCTCTACTCATACAGTGAGCAATGCCATGTAAATCCTACATCACCAGTGCTGTGCTTTGCACTATTAACACTGGTAAATTTGTGCATGACTTTGCCTCCCAGTGGTATAATTATTATTAATACCAAAGTTGTGCCGCAGATTATTATAAAAACGCTTAGCTTTTATTTGGAATCCCTCCTTTATAGTTGATCTTAATGGTATTCTGTCAGACAGAGTGAAAAATTAACAGTTTATTACACCACAAAGCTTCAGTGCAGAGTGCAAACAGTCTACTAATGCCTGCAGTAATGGATATAAAAACATAAGATCCAGCTGGGAGAGAAAACATACATTCGTGCATATCAAAAAGTGCCGAAAGGCATCTTAGTGCAGAAAATGGGAAAACAATATAAATCTTTAATGCTGTAGTGGGTAGAATGACCTTTCTTCCACTTGGAATGAGGATGTGCAGGTTTAAAATACAGTGGCAATCCCAGATGTTATGCCTGTCAAAGTGACATTCATACTTTGCATTTTTTATGAGATTCCTCAATTGAGAGAAAATTAATTTCCTATTTGCCAAAGCACATCACACATTTCTGTGCTAAACTACAACACGAATTATATGCAAGAGTCTTGCTTCTCTACATTTTAGAGATGCCTTATTAAGCAATGGACATTGCCTTGGTTTTTGTTAAAGGACAATTTCAGCGATGAAGGTGGCAGTTTAACAAGCACAGATAATAAGCAGCAGGATTGTTAAAAATGTTCCAACTATTCTTTTCCTTTCATGTTTCTCAAAATATACGCTGAAAATAAACTACTCTATACTCTACCATGTAGAGGCCAATGGGTTCCCTAAAGTTCTGGCAATATTTCATATTCATGAGAATGATTTAATGTTAATTATAAAGGTATTTATGCTAAGTAGAGAGGTTTGATGATGATTAATTTTAATCAGTTTCCTGTGACATTCTAATGCCAGTGGAGATTTGATTGCAATTGTGGAATTACTCTTAATTTTTCCATCTATAAAATATGAATGTTTTTGCAAGTCTATATTCTCGTTGTAGCTATAACTAGTTAATTATGATGTCCTCAGGGCTGGGCCTAGCTGCATGAGCACTGTGTATATGCCAGCAGAGTCTTGTTATGGGTGTAGTTACGAAGATGTTTGTACATTAACCTGAACTTCAGAGCCTACTGTATTAGTTTGCTGAGGTACTGAGGTGAGTTGCTGAGGATATCCTGAACTTTTTTCCTTTTGGAAGCGTTTTTCAGTTTTTTGTTTTTTTCCATACACACTATCTGTAAACAAAACTGAGTGGTAACCTCCACATATTGACTTTCCATGCTTACGATGCAGTTGTAAAACTACTTGCAGCACTGTCATAAAGGGGGGCTAGTACTGAACAGCAATGTACTTTATATGACAATGTAGGTTGCTGTGATTATGTTTCCAACTAACAACTGTCAAAAGGGTAAATCAATAGGTAATTTTGGGGCCAGACAAGAGTTGTTGGAGTCAATATCCTGAATCAAGAAACCCAATGGAAAGCCCTGAGGGAGCCTGGTAAAAGGATTACCCTCTGCTACCCTTAAGTTCTCACTCCATAATTGTCTTTGAGCAGTGATGAACATCACAGACATGACCATGTCTACAGCCCACACTTTTGCCAGATGGAAAATCAATATAGTATATCCAAGCTAACCTTCGCCACATGCCTGCATTACAGTTGCATTGACACACTGCACACAAAAACACATTTAAAAAGACTAACATCCTGGAAACGATTCACAAATGTACCAAAGTTAATGGTGCCATTCATGATAGAGGACCAATTGCTATGATTTCAATGGAGGATAATCATAAGGCTAATCTGGGCCTCTCCTATGGGCTTTTTGTTTGGTGATCTATGCTGTGCATTTACTTCCTGTAGAAAGAATCCCACTGAAGGGGGATATAATGCATACATAGTAATATTCACTTTACTGTTTCACAGAGGGCTATGAATGGGGACAGCAAATGAATCAGGCCCTAATGCGAGCATTATCCTTCAGACATTTGTGCTTATTGGTCTAATGCTCGTCAGTGGAGCCAGAGTGGAGGATGACATTTTTAATGTCCAGTTTTATTGTCTGTCCTTTCTCACTAATGTGCATAGTTCAAACTCATGAGCTAGAGAAGTGAGTTATTTCCACCAGCTTTAACAATGCATTTAAAAATGCATTGCGCTCGTACAACCTGATGAATCAAGTGATAATTGAATAATATTTCAGAGCCATTTCTTAGAACCTCTGCAGAGTTGATTCTTTGTGCCTATCTACATTCAACAATGGCATGGCATTATTGTAAATAATCCTCTTTGACACAATGAACTGTCTTATCATGGTAAAGGATTTATTCTCTTTTGTGTTTTTGCGAAACCCTAATGCCTTGGTTTGTGACTTTTTGAAAAGAGAAACCACAGAGGAAATTCGTACTATAGATTGAAGGAGAGCCACTTGAAATGGGGTTGGCTGACCCAGGATGGAAGTACACAACCAGCTTCAAATGAAAGAAATGAAAAGAAAGAGAAAAGCTTATTGGATGTATTGAATCATTTTACTTTGCAGCCAGCCAAGGGATTGGATGGGATGCGTGATCAGACTCAGTTCCAGGTCGAAATGTGTTATCAGAAGCACACTTGACCACAGACATCTTGAAACATACACATGGGCTCAGCCAATATACTGTTTAAAAATAGTTCTCTAAAAGACAGAGAGCTCCAGGGAAAAAGTTCAGTTAGTCAGTAAAATGATACATATCTGTACTGTTTACAGGAAAATTAAATTCCCGGCCTAAAAAAAGTTATGCTTAAAATGTGTTTAATTCCGCAGGATATGAAACTCAGTTAAAAACACTGCTCACTTGCTTGCATATTTTACTCTAAATTGTAAATGAAAGTCAACAATCCTGATGTGCTTTGATATACAGAACCAGCGTAGCATTTAAAAAAAATACTGTCAGCAAACCAGTTGGACTCTTTAAGGACTGCAATAAATCACAAAATACTTATTTGGTCCATTTTTTTTTGTAACTACAAAAGAAGTGTTTCCTGAGATGCCCTTTCGCAGCTCTGAGCAGAAGACTTTCAACTGTGTACAGCCATTCACATCAATATCATAGTGAAGCTCCTGTCTTTTTATAGACTGCTAGGCAATGTGGCCTCTATTAAACCTGTAGGGCCAGTTTCATAGCTACGTACCCTACATGTAAGCTTCGAAAACACTTCAAGGTCTGCGCTAAACCTGAGGGTAAACAGTTATAGAGTCTCTGTTAGCAGTTTACCACAGCAGCTGCTGGGGTTACACTGCAGCCTAACACAGCATATATAGCCAATACTTAAATTGTTGCTTGGCTGCAGATCTCAGTTTCTTTTATTCAATAAACTGTCAGTAAACCTGTTTTTGGCAGCCACATTCCTGAAGCATTTATGACTGAGTCACCAACACTTTTGGACCTTTAGCTAATTCCTCTAATATTATCAGAATTGCTTATTGTCTGATTTTTCTCTCTTCAGTTTTTCTTGTCCTCTCTTCTCTTAACAACCCTCAGACAGAAAGTGAACTTATGTCTGTGGTTTTATGTTCTGGTCTATTGAGAATAGAGCTGGTTGTGAAATTGACCTTTTCAGTGGTGGAGTTTTTGCAGCGTGATTTTTTTTTTTTTGATCAAGAACGCAAAATGGCAATTACAGAGAAAAGGGTGCTCTTTGATTTTGAGAGGCAGTAAACTTGATGTTTATCACTGACATTTTATGCTGAATAAATATTTCTGCTTCTGTTCTGTCCACACTGGAAACAGTTATTTGTTGTAATGGCATACTCAGAATTCTTCAATTCAGTTTTATTTATATAATACTAAATCACAACAATGGTTGCCTCAAGGCACTTTGTATTGTAAGGTAAAGATCATACAATAATACAGAGACCACGACAATCAGACAACCCCCCATGAGCAAGCACTTGGCAAAAATAGGAAGGAAAAACTCCCTTTTAACAGGAAGAAACCTCCAGCAGAACCGAGCTCAGGGAGGGGGAGCCATATGCCAGTCGGGGGGTGAGGAAAGGGTCACGGGTCAAAAGACACACTGTGAAAGAGAGCCAGTGATGAATAATTCTGTTCTTTAATCTCTTTGAAGATGTTGTTTTAATGGCAAATTTTAACTTTTAACCTACTCAGTTCATACAGTACAAATATGTACAACTTCAAAGACCTTCCCACTTTTCTGTGATTCCTAAAAATACCAGCCTGCTCATGAGATACAGGACCTGCACAGATGGTGGTATACTATACTAGCCACCCGGGACAATTAGCATGTGAATTGATGATGATGCGGGCTCAGCACTAATTGGAAGCTGGTAAATGAATGTGATTTCTCGCTCTGTCTCAGTGGGCAGCGACATCAGGTAGTACTGTTATAAGTCTATTTCCATAACCAGCCCTGGCAGCATGTAATGGGTTGATCATATGCAATGCGCAGCCAGTCTGCACCTTGGCCACTAGCACTAATCACACACACAGATTGCATTAACATTGCCTTATGATCTTGTTTTGAAATAACTGAAGTGCATCAGTATCTCAATTTGCTGGCAAGGAAGGAAGCACAGGATACTGTACTAGGGTTGAAGAGTGCTGTTTAAAACACGCACACACACACATTTCCCTTAATACAACTTTTGCCTGTGAGTTCAGTGCATCTTTTTCAAAAATTTGGGGATATCTATTGAGCTCTATTTGACCAACCCACATGACAATAAGTGACACCAAAGGGGGACGCAGTGCATTACAAGGGAGGCATATGGGTCTTGACCAACTATCAGTATGTGATGACTTGAGAATGTGCTGTACAGTATGCTGAAGGCTTAAACACTAGTTCACACTATAACTAGAAAAAGTTACCAGTTTGGAGTTAATTTAAAGATGTCCATTTAAATTAAATGCACGGCATGGTGTGTAGCCTTAGCTTCAAAATTTTTTAATTAAAATCCAGTCAGTAGATTTATTTTGTGCACCATTTTCTTGTTGAAGTGAACGGATCAAGTAACAGTTGCATGTGTTTATGTTTTTCTGCCGTCATGAAATGTCAGTTAAAAGGTTCTGAGTTAGGAAGCTCCCACAGAGCAGTCTGGTTTCATTTGAAATGGTCTTTTCAGTGTGATCTTTATCATCAGACCCACGCTCGGATGTCGCAGAGGTCTGGTCTGAATTTATTTACTTCTGTTGTGTTATTATATCTTCAGCTGAGACAATGTCAGAGTAAGATCAGATCAGAGCACTACAGTCTAAATTACTATGGCTCTGTTGGAACTACTGTCACTAATATTACTATCTCTCCCCTCACTATCAGCTGAAATAGATCACATTCACAACACTGAGCAACAATTTATGAGGAAATTTGGGAGGTTTCAACCACGTGTAAGTATTCAACAGTTATCACAAATGTAACATTAGCTGTTTAACTGTTAGCAATTACCTGATAACCACATTAGCCATAGTGGCTAGTGGACTGTAGTTAGATAAAAGATGAATAATTATTGCAGGGCTGAATGGATCATGGATGGGATATTGAGCTGAGAGGATCACGTACGCAGCGGGGGAACTGTAGCTGAATTGAGCAGAGTCCTGAGTGTGGAGAACGAATCCGAGCAAATAAAGAGTGAGATCCAGAGCAGCCCAAGGAGCAGAGCTGAGGAGGTGAAGGGCTGCGGACTGAGGCGGAGCAGTGTGGTTGGGAGATGAGAGAGCAGCTGCAGGTGGCAGCAGAAGCAGATGTAGACTAACCCTAATTCCTATAAAAGAATTAGATTGAAACGCTAGATTGGAGTGTGTGCATACATCATCAAGAGTCCTGAGTAGTTCAATGAAACACTTTAAAATTTTTTACTATAACATAAATACTGCAAGGACAGTGTTGCACAGATGGAGTGTACTACGCATGAAGTTGTAGCATGCATGCAAAGGTAACACAACAAAACTGCTAGTCTTAAATTTTGCAAAATCAATGAGCAACCAATACATCCACTCTGTTAACCTGCATGTGATGACACATGTTCAATTAATGTCATCACTTGTGCATTAGCTAATCACTTATTCAACCCCCAATAGTGCCAAATGCTGGCAGTTGAGGCTCATGGGAGGGCTGGCCCGGGGAACCTCTTTTGATGGAGCATGCAGGTATTTTTTTTAGATCCTGCAGTCCCCTCCAGGAAACCAGCAGCAAGGAGCAGTAAATCAATAGCTACGCAGTGTGGGCAAATGACAACCCGTTTAGTTTGGCGGCCTACTTCGTTTCACAACATGTGGCCTGGCCTTCTAAACCGAAGGCAGGGTCTCAGGGAGAAAATATTTCCCTGCACTAAATCAGATTTGGTAGCAGGTGGTCCGTGGTGTTGTGAGTGAGCTACCTCTACACCTGCCAAGGACTGCAGAGCCAGAAGAAAACACTCTATTTTTCTCCACCCAGGTGACTCTCCTGCACCTCCCACTGGTTCAATATATCAGTGGTATCTGACTCGCGGTGATGTGTCAAACATCAGCGTTGCAGCATCTTCAAAATAATCGTTTGTTGTCAGAAGAGTAAAGAACGCAAAGGGTGAAACTGAAATACTATATCGAAATTGTATGTTGAAATAACAAACATGAATAAAAAGTCCAAAGTCAGCTGGGACAGGTTCCAGCCCCCTACAACTCTGATTTGGATAAGTGAATAAGAAAATGTCACGGAAAGGATTTAGTTCAGTATTACCTTTTATTACGCTTTAGGAATATATAGAGGAATATATATTATTACTGATTGTATTTAAACTCCAACATATTTCTTAGCTTGTGAGTAAAGGTTCTCCTTAGAATAATGCTATTATAGACTTGATTCCTGTAAGGAACAATCAGTTTTGCCATCTGATGCAATCTATTTTCAAAGAGAGGCGGGAGTGTGATCTCTACATAGAAATTCAACTGGCTTTCTTGAGACCGCTGTAATATTCCTGTGGGCTAAAACCTGTAGCATGGTTGACAGAAGGAAAATTAATTCCCGTCATGTTCTTAAATCCACGACAATTTGTCCCAAGCAGCAGAGTCACTCTGAGAGGGAAAAAAAAGCGATATAAAACTAAATGTAAGATGAATTATGCATGTGAGGGGCAAAACTCGATTATACCGTTATTTATCTGATTGACTGGTGCTATGGCAGTGAGGTTCAATTTCCGCTCCTTCGCTCACACTTCATAGCCTCTTACTCTCTGACGATCTCTAATCTTTACATTTCAAAAAACGTACCGTGACTGTTTTTTTTTTTTCCTTCATGACTCCTCTCTCCTCTTGGCAGACAGGTGGTACACTTCAGTGGGCTTCAAGAGGACAGTTATGAATCTATAACGATATTTCTTTGCCATCTTTTGCAATTTGTTTCTCCCGTAAACCCAGGACTCCCTAAACAGCTCATGTAGACTCATGGCTCATAAAGTGATGGGATAATTTGACGGTTTCAAATGAAACTGTTTTAAAGATCGTTTACAAGTATTGTTTATACATGCCTAAACGAGGACGCACAGGGGACACACACAAAGCTAAAACAATATACAACAGTTTGAATAATGTGTTCCGTGGTATTTTAGGAACTCTTTAATATTTGAATGTCTAGGAAATACACAATTTTATTATTTTTTTTAAATTGGTAAATGCATGTTTTCAATTAGTAATCATGTTCACTATTGACCAAAATAATTTTCCATAACAGAGCAGCTCTACTTGTTTTTTTTTAATTTTTATAGTGTTTGACAGCTTTATCCTTTAAGTTGCAATACAATCAGTTTACTTTGAAGTCAAAGGTTTGGACTCACTTTTGACTGGCACTGTACAGGCCAAATAAATAACTGTTAACACTTTGCAAATTTTAATACCTTTCATGAAAATCATTATATTTTACACAGTTTTAAAGAAATCACCTTCCACTTCAGTTCAGGTATGAACATTTGTTTTAATTTTTGTACAGTATTGTGCTCAAAACGATATTAATCCTATGTGCAATGATAACACCTTATAGCAAAGTACCAAGCATACAGGTTAAAGGGGCTGCACGTCACATGACTTTGACTTTAACATTCCACTGCAGTTATTGGTTGTTTTATATTCTTGAAAGTGAGGATGTCAAGTTGGAGCCTCTTATTTTGGTGTCCTCCACTGACAGGGGACTTGCCACACTTATTAAAGTATGGAAGCATTGTCAAATTGCTTTTAAGAGCCTATGGATGCCAGAACTATTGCTGCACAACCTTCCCCAGATTATTCAATCTCATAGTCCTATTGCTGGCTCAAGATAAGATGGAGAATCCATGCAGTGGCGGCTTATCTGAACTTAGCACACACTCTCAGGAGTATGAGATTTCACTCCAAATTCCTTCTCTGCACTCCAGGTATGACCCAATTAATGTGAGAATTTACTGCCTCTCGCGTTCACCTCCTGCCACGTCAATAAATGATAAGGATTTTAAATAAAGGCTGCAAAGGGAATTTTCAGTCAAATGTCAGTGTGGCTGTTTTTTTTTAAACAAGGGAAAAAAAAACTTTTTTGACAACAATTAAATTAAAGCTTTCTGCTTTACTTTTATATATCTTTTATTTTATATTATTTATTTATTGTTTTGGTCTATTAAATTAAATTAACTTGGGAGATTAAAATACAGTACTGTGAAAGACTTGAGAGCCATTCCTCATTTCTTTATATTTTGCTAGAAAAATGTGAAATAGATGCAGGGGTTGTTAAAATGTGCAGCATATATAGAAATATGGTATATAAGGCAAAAACAGAGTTTATACAATTCTAATAAGATTGAAAGTCAATATTTGGTATAACCAACATTATTCTTCAAGACAGCCTGAACATGCTTTCCTGTAATTTATTCTTGTAATTTTTTTTAAGTAGTCTTCACACAGGCCTACACTTAATAGCTGTTTTTTCTTCACTGCCTCAAGGCATTTTAAACTTAGACAGGTTTTTATGTTTTCATCTTCTGTTTTCATTACATTTACATATAATGAAATGTGCTATATAAATAAAATTGCCGTTGCCTTTGTCATTCAGAAATAGTTCTCCAGGGTCCTTGAAGGACATTCCAAAGCTCTTTGGGTGTTTGCTGCCTTTTCCTGAAAAATGAAGCCACTGCCAATCAAACACTTTTCATATGGTATCGCATGGTGGGAGAAAATCTGACAGTACTTTTTTACATTCACAATTACATCAATTTTCACAATATCCCCAGCACCATTGGCTGTCCTAAACTATGGCAGAGACCACATACGGTTTTATAGATTGCTGTGCCTGCTGTGCCTCTCTCCTGACCTCATGTTTACATGTTGACAGTGATTTGAACCAGAAATTTCAAACTTGGATTCTGCACTCCATTACGATACCTCATTCCTTTTTTTCCCCTGTTCCCTCCTGGAAGAATGGATTCTTGACTCCCTTACACCACTTCTACTCAATCAGTACAACAGAAAGGACAGATGCATCTCTCAGGTTCTGTATCAGGTTTTGCTGTATTTTTTCAGATTTCTTAAGACTTTCAGATACTGTTCGTCAGCTATAGATAGTGTTTTATGCCTGCCACTTTATGGCAAACTTTGTTTGTTTGAGGTGGCTGTAGCTCAGGAGGTAGAGCAAGTCATCTACTAATTGGAAGATTGGTGGTTCAGTCCCTTGCTGCTCCACTCTACATGCCAAAGTATCCTTGGGCAAGATGCTGAACCCCAAGTTGCTCTCTGATGTGTTCTTTGCAGTATGAATGTTAGATAGAAAGCACTTAGGTGTAGTAAAAAGTTCTTGTGTAAATGAGGCATGCTGTGTAAAGCGCTTTAAGTGCTCAAGTAAAGTAGAAAAGTGCTATATAAGAACCTGCCCTTTACCATTTACCACTTGCTCAGTTTCTCAAAATTTTAAAGGACACACTGCATACATATGCTGAGATAGGGGCCCACGCCCTGGAAAGCGTTGTGGTTCCGGCAGCGTCCGGTGAGCTCTCACTGGCCCTTGAAAATCCGGGGGAGAAGGTGTAAGTCTCACGCCATACTGTACCCATATCCGCAGCAGGTCTCCAAGATGAACAGCCTCTGGCATGTTAGAACAAGGCAGCTAAGGGAAGTCGGCAAGTCAGATCCGTAACTTCAGGATAAGGATTGGCTCTAAGGGCTGGGTCGGTCAGGCTGGAATGGTCGGGCTGGGTTTGATCGGGCTGGAATGCCCCTCGTGCAGTCTTGAAGGGCACAGTGAGTCTGCCTGGTCCCACCAAGGTGGGTTGGACCCGTCCTGAATGGAGGGGTGGCCGTTCATCGTCGGATGAACAGGAATTGTAACAGATACCATTCATCGATACTCTCGTCTACTCATATACAGACTCAAGGGTGCATGGGTAGGGGCTGGGCCATTTATCTGCTTGCTCACATTGTCAGACTGTTGTCTTGCAGTGTGGTCCATCAAGGCCATGAGCCTCGGCAGAGCACTGTAATTCCAGAGGGTAATAGTGGGGTCCAATTGAAGCTAGTCAAGGAGTTGGCCGTTACCCCTTGCCTGGTTACCTTTGCTGTTCCATTCCCCGGGCATTACGCATAATTGTCTCCCCTACCACATAACAGCATGGTCTACCTTTCTCTCTCTTGCAGTCTCTACTAGCCAGGCTTCTGAACCACAGATGGCAGCTCTGACGGCTCTTGCTGGCGAACCGTCCACCCCACCGCCGCACCCTAACTACCGTCTTCCTTGTCGCCCTTGTCCCGGCTCCTGTAACCAAAGACCAAATCCTTACAATACTGGCCCACGACACACCACATCCTGAAAGCTGCACTCACCACCCCGGAACGTTGTGATCAAACATCACGGCTGATACGCAGTGGAGGTCAATCTCCCAGACGACCGATCGTAGGTCGCCTACTTAAACGGCCTACTACGGATGATGACTATGCAGCCTCCCCAGGCACTCCCAAGCGATCACGTCTGTTGGCCCCAGCCAGGAAAAACCTCTTTCCACGTCCAGGGGAAGAACCTGAAGTGCTCCTCTTGAGCACAATCAAAGGCTGGAGGAACAATGGCTGCCCCACCAAAGGACCTCTACCCTCATGTGTCTCAGTGGGCATCCGTGCCCCGTTGGTGACACGGACATGTAATGTGTGTGATGCCCAACTACCGACGGTCCACAGAGCCAAGTCCCACTTTGCAAAACAGCACAGAGTGCACACGATCTGGTTCATATGTGCCACCTGCTCATGGTTCTTTAAAAATACTTGGTCGGCTTCGGTCCATGCAGGGAAATGCAAACCCAAAAAAAGCTCCCCAGAAGCGCCCTCTTGCACTCTTTAAATGCGAAATCTGCCCAACTGCCTTCAACACCAAAGCTGACCTCTCTCTCCATTGTAGATCCCGCCACTCTAGGGTCTACATGAACAAGTTGCCCTCATCTGACCGTTCGAAGGCCAGGAATAGCCGGAAGGTTACGGTGTCGCCTCAGAAGGGGCCTCCCCCCACCCTTGATTACCTCGAAATGGCCCTTCCCATCACCCCGAAGGTGACCGGAGCAAGAGATCTCTGGAGGAAGGAACTGTTGAAAAACGAAAAGCACACCTTCATTCCCTTCTACGCTAGCCCGAAGGCGATTGAAATGAAGGTCAAGGGCATCATGATGGCTCTTACAAATGGTCGAACGATGAAGACCAAGCTCAATTTCCGCAGAGCTCGGTCAGCCAAACGAATCTGTCCGTACGCCTTGAGAGCCTCCGAATGCGGCCTCCTCCAAAGCCATTACCAGGTTAACAAGAAGGCGACTTCTAGTTTTATTTTAGATGGGAGGGGGTCAGTGGCATGCAGGCTTGACCCTATAACAATCTCAAAAGCCTACAAAGATATTTGGGAAGCCACTGATAAGTTCCCGTCCCTGGGACTGTTTGGCCAACTGAGCCTCGTGGATAACGGCATGCTTCTCCCTGGACAAGGCCAAGGCTGCAGTCTTCCGCATCAAACAGAATAGCGCAAATGGTCCCGATGGTGTATCCAGAACTAACCTCCTAAAGTGGGACCCCAAAGGTGAAAAGCTGGCGGACCTGTTCAACGCCATTCTATTAAGCGGCAGACTGCCAAAAAGCCTCAAAGCCAGCAGGACAACCTTAATACCTAAGACCTCCAATCAGGAGGCTCTCACTCAAATTGGCAGCTGGCGGCCGTTAACTATCAGCTCCGTGATGTGCAGAGCCCTCTGAGGGGCCCTCCATAGACGAATGGCTGGTAGCTGCGACCTCCACCCTGGGCAGGGACCTCCGTACTGTTGATGGGTGTACCAGCTGAATGATGGCTGCCCCTCTCCAATCCTGCGCTCATGTTTGTGGAGAACCTGGTGCTAAATAACTTATAAACAACCTGATCCTGGGTCAGGGTCTTGTGCGTAGCAGAGCAGCAAATCATTGCGATCTATTGAAAGTCAGCCCTCGATCCAAGCATTTGTCGGTCCCAGGGCGGCGGTGACTGCAGGCCCACCGCCTGCTCGCCCTCGCCATGCCGGGCCGGCGCCGGGGCGTGGGCCCAGCCGGCCCATTTGTGCACAGAGTACCATGGGCATGAAGCCAGCCAGCCAGCCGGTTCCCTGGCCCATTTGTGCACAGAGTACCATGGGCAAGGTGAATGAATGACAAAGGCAAGGTGGATGCTGCGGAGATTCTAGCCGAGCCAGGGTGCCTCTTCCCCAGTCGGGGTGTGCCCGGGAAGGTCCCTGAAGAACGGCCACTCATCTGTTCGGGTGTGTGGATGAGTACACGTTCTTCCGGGAGGGGCCTTGTAAAAGGTACACTGATCTAACCTTGGAAGACTCTTGCAAAGAAGCCTTGTTAGAATACCAGGGGCACGAAGTTTATGTGGCTGTGGTGTTGCTAAGTCAGTGGTGGTGGGGCTTAAGTGTGGGTTCCCAGGACCTCCTGGAGGTAAAGGTTCCAAGGTGGAGCTCCAGGGGATGCTGTGGAGATGCTTAGCCAGGCCAGGGTGCCTCTCCCTCGAACCTGGGAATGTGTCGATGTCGGCCGCCTCCTCTCCTTCTTGCGTTTCATATGGTCCCAGATCGACTCGATGATGTTCAGGTCCGGGCTCTGCGCAGCCCGTGGCATCAGCTTCAGTGTGCCCACCTCCTCTTTCCTCCGGAGAAAGCTTTTGACCACGTTTACTGTGTGCTTGGGGTCGTTGTCCTGCTGCAGGATGAATCCTTCACCAATCAGGCGCTTTCCCGATGGTATTGCATGGTGAATGAGGATCTGGCGGTACTTCTCAGCATTCAAAGCCCCGTCAATCCTCACAAGGTCCCCCGGTCACTGTGCGGAGATGCACCCCCAGACCTGAATCGACCCACCGCTATACTTAACAGTTGGGTGCAGGCACTGGTCGTGGTAACGCTCGCCGACCCTGCGCACAAATTGTCTCCTCCGTGTGCCAAAAAGCTAAAATTTGGACTCATCCGTCCACAGGACCTGTTGCCACTCTTCTGGACGCCATTCACTTTGCCTTACCGCAAACTGACGCCTCTTGGTCCGGTTCTGGGTCCTGAGGAATGGCTTTCGGGCAGCCACACGCCCATGAAGCTTGCCTCTGGCCAGGGACCTCCGTACTGTTGATGGGTGTACCTGCAGGTCGTGGGTTTGGTGCAGAATCCCTGCAATGGCA
>JAVDPK010022132.1:0-31795 GCA_034780415.1 Cichlasoma orientale | reverse complement strand
GATGGACACCAAGCTTTTCCTCTTTGCTGTCTCATACTCCAGCTCCCCCCTTCCTATCCATTTTTGGCATCACTCCAAGGGGCTACAGTAACCGTGAAAGATCAGGAGCCTTACTGGAGGTCTTTCTACCCCCCCGGTCTAAGCGTTTCTGCAGTTTGTGCTGTTTTGGCATTGGTGTCCGGATGCTGATACCCAAGACAGAAAACCTGACCCCTGCTGACTCCACACAGCCGCACACTCCCCAGAAACAACCTCCAACCAACAGCTAGCCTGAAATCTCAACAACCATCTCCCTCCTAAGCTTGGTCTACTTATCCCCTTCCCTTCAGAATGTTTTTGCCATCTGATGGCCTCTACTCCACAGTATGTGTGTGTACTGAGACATCCATGAATGGCTAGCTATTCTGAGCATGTGGAACATGGCATGTGCCGGATCACATCCATGAGATCTCCCCTGCGTGCGCTCAACTACCATACCACGCTTACCATCCCCTGCTAAAGCATTTATCCAGGCTGGCTCAGGTGTCTTGCCCAGTAGTCGAAGAGTCTGGAGAACATTTTGCTTTGTCACAAAAGGCCAGAAGTTTTTCTGGGGTTCAACAAGGGTGGCCCAGAGGTGGTCAGACAAGCCCTGTCAGACCCATCAAATCCCTCCAAATGAACTTCCAAAAAGTGCAGTCTCAATCCTCTGAGTTGTTTGAGCGTGGTTAAAAAGTATTTATAATTATAAGCACGAGACTACTTGACTGTGTCAGTGTGATGAGTCTTCCTGCTTTGCAGAAAAATAGACCAAGAGAGCAACAGAAAAAATTCAGAGAAACACTTGGAGGGACAATCGGGCCTAAGATATTCTGTGTTCTCCATAACATGCCTTTGAATCCTTTGAAAGAAAAAAAATTACCACAGTCTCTGCAGAGCTACAGCTCTTGTAAATAATCCGAGTCTGGGCGCCACCTCAGAATCCCAGCCTGGTCCCTGGCCTGATGGGTACCATGTCAGTTCAAGAGGAGGAGCGGGGGTGGTTGTTGGGAGAGGAAAGACTGAGGCGAGGAAAAGAAGGGTGAAAGAGAGGAGGAGGTAGAGGGGTATCCAAGCCTGCTCTTGCATCATCGTTTGAGTACTACTTATCGAATGCTGCCTGGGCGAGTGTGCAGACTGCACATGTATAACTCAAGGAACTGAACAGGAACTACTCTTTTTCACGCTCTTGTCACGCACACCTTCGAACCTCACCTTTTGCAGAGTTAATTAAGAAGGTTTGCTCGATTACAACCCAGATTCGTCCGCATGTTTTGAGAAAACAATGGGAAAATTCATGTCAGTATGCTTTTTGCATACAGAAATTCATGTTTCAGTACAAATATCATAAACCCTTACAGTGCTTACGTGTCCTCTCATCGTCTCAGCTGCCATGCAGGATTTTCTCGTAAAGAAACGAGGTTTTTGCTCACCAAAGTGAACTGCGTGTATCATTAAGCACAACATACACACACTCAGTGCATTTCTCTCACCATAAGAAATCTTAGTCCTGCATTATTTACATCAGTATTTACCTGCGTCCAATCCTCTTCTTCCCGACCTTTACTGGCACACTGCTACATATCTGGGCACATTACTGCCACCTGTAGATGACTTGAATCACTTGATCACCTGAATTAAAAATAAACACTGAGAACTGGCATTTATGCGCCACATATTTGAAACAAAGGTGCAGAGAACTGCAAGTCTTGCAAATAATTATTTTGTCTTTTTTTACACTGTACTTTTACTCCTGTTTTTTTACTTTCTAAATGCTCTTTTCCAATGTTCTATTTACCTCAATACTTAATAAATGTTATATAAAGCACATTAATTGCTTTGTTAAAATGTGCTATATAAATAAACTTGCCTTGCCTTGAATACTGTGGGGGTATTGGTAGAGTATAGCATCACCTGTGTGCACTGGTTTCCCAAAATGGGAATAGTCTAAAACTCAACATGAAACCTCTGATATTTTTTTGCAAATGAAAATACACCAAAAAAGACTTAATACAGTGGCTGGGAGTTTTCCCCATTACATGGGATGTAAGGGCTTTCAGGTCTGGTCCATGACTTCCAAAAAAAAGAATGTTTATAGGCTAGACGAGGGTCTAGCTGAGTATGAATATGGAAAACTGGTCGTGTTTTAAATATGCGTGGCTTAATGGAAAACGGGAGCGAGAGAATAAGGGAGACATGAGAGAAAATGTGCAAAAGATGAAAAACAGTGAAGCCTCTGAGATCACATAAGAATATGCTAATAGGTCAATGAGAGAGAGAGCTGAAAGAAGAGAGAACTGTATAAAACTGCTGCTCCTAGACTCAAGCTTACAAGCATGCACAACACTTAGTGAAAATGTGTCACAGTGGATGAGAAACGCAAACGCGCACGTCTCCTTCGCATGCAGATTATGAAATGAGATTGCAATGACAACAGCGTATATGTACTCTATATTTCACAGTGCTGCAGCAGCAGCAATCAGAATATCCAGACCAATACAATGCATAACACAGGTGGAGGAATGAGCTGCTTTGACAAGAAGAGCTAAATCTGACCTGCAGTGGCCGCACCATGTTTACAGTGACTAGGAATTCTGATTAAAGTAATGCACAATCTTTCTTTCTCTGCTGAATACATCATCCCAAAACTCTTGCAACTGATAAACGTTGCAGTGCAGTAATGCTCGCCATTAATGGCATTAATTTGACTCGCAAATGTGCAAATTTTAATTTTAACTATCTAACGTGACATAAATCACTGAATTAGCGTGACAGCTCTCTTAAGGTCTCGAGACAGCATTTCACGCCATGATTCGGTAGACATTTTTCAGCCATTCTGTTACAGAGTTGCTGCTGTGCTTGGGACCATTGCATGACCCATTTCCAGCCAAGCTTCAGCTGTTGGACAGATGACCTCACATTTGACTCTAGGATACCTCGATATACAGAGGAGTTCATGGCTGACTCAATGACTGCAAGGTGCCCAGGTCCTGTAGCTGCAAAACAAGCTCAAATCATCACCCCTCCACCGCCATGCTTGACAGTTGGTATGAGGTGTTTGTGTTGATCTGCTGTGTCCGGTTTTCACAAAACATGTAAGTGTACATTAAGGCCAAACATCTCATCTGTCCAAAGGACACTGTTCCAGAACTGGTGGTTTGTTCAGATGAAGCTTTGGAAGCTTGAGCTGTTCTGCCATGTCTATTTGAGAGAGAAGAGGCTCTCTCCTGACAACCATTCCAAACAAGCCATACTTGTTCAGTATTTTTCTAATTGTGCTGTCATGAACTTTAACATTTAACAAGCTAACTGAGGCCGAGCTGGAGCTCTTTGGTTTGCTAACGCTTTTTCCGAGCATTGCACAGTCTGATCCTGGGGTGAACCTGCTGAGATGTCCACTCCTGGGAAGACTGGCAGTTATCTTGAATGTTTTTCAGTTGTGAAAAATCTTTCTCACTGTAGAATTATGTTTGGAAATTACCTTATAACCCTCGCCAGATTGATGGGCAGCAACACTTGTTTCTTTGCTGATGTTTTTCCTCCTTGGCATTGAGTTAACACAACCTAACGCTCCAGAGCAGCAAACTGCCAAAACATCTGCTTTTATAGAACAGCTCACACTTCATGATCAGTTAATCAAGAACATTTGATTATCAGCATCTGGCTGATACCTTCGGAATGCCTATAGAACCATTAAGGATGTACTTCGTTTTTCACACATTGCTTCTGCACTTTGGCTTCATTTTTGTTAAATAAATAAAGTCCCGCTGTAATATGCCACGTGTTGTTGTTCATCTGAGGCTGTATTTACCTAATTTGAAGACCTGCCGAGTACCAGATTATTTTTATTATGTCCTGATACATAAAACATAATAAAACTTTCTTTTTACCACAACTGTATCTGAGCTTTTTAAGGATTTTTTTTCTAGTTTAACTTTATTGATTTTGAGAATTGTTGGTTTGACTAATGGCAAATCCACTAATATGAAAAGCAACAGTTTTACGAGCTGTAAGTGGTCTCTCAAGAGTAGTTCACATACTTTGGCTTCACTTTCACTGATGATATCCTGCCCCATGACAATCAGTGCCCATGAAGTAACTGTCCAGACAGCACATTAATAAAGAAATAGGCACACTTTCTTTTAAAGAAAGCTGGTAGTCTATAATCTCATCAGTTACTCCTTGGATTTCTAATAGTTGACATCAAATACCAGCTATGTAAATTTATAGTCAAATAAGTGAATGGAATTTGGGTTTTGGGCTGGTAGCAACAAGGAAAACTGCTGTATGTGTGAGATCTCAGTGGCATTGGTTTGGTTTGGATGAGAAAAGAAGCAGACAAAATGTTACACAACACATATGTGTGCGCAAACAAGTTTCCCTGGGTCTATAAAAAGCAGAAGATTTCACGCAATCAAATTGATAAAAGTTTAAAATTTCAGTTTCACATCTAGTGGGCTCAACATCTTAGGGGAAACCCAAAGCAAGCTCCCTTAACCCAGGTAACTGGAAATGAGACAGTGTCTCCCAGGCAGCCGGCCCTAATCTCCCAGACCTCTATCATCTCCTCCTGCTCGGCTCATGTGCGCGCCTGACTCTGCGACCGTCCCCTCCAGTGCATCCAGCATCTCTAATTCCATACTGGCCAACAGCTAGACACAGCAGCAATTATCCATTCAGAGTGTGGAGCGCAGATTTGAATAGAAGGAGAAAACTGCGTGAGCTGTTGCAGTCACCTTCCATCATCACTATTTAGACATCCAGAAAATCAAGTTATTAATAGCATGATTTCAGTGTTATAAAGCTGTATGCTGTATGTAAGATACACTCATCTGTGAATGTATCTCAACGCTTGCCTTTCAGCAAATGTGGCAGGTGTTTAGGAGAGCAGCAGACACAGACAATTTATTTAGAGTGGAGATAAAAAATAAAAAAAAATACACAGGCTCTCTTTATTACATCCTGATGGCGTGTGGTTTAAAATACATTGCAGTTAATTGATAGTGTCTGTGTGTATTAGTTTATTGTTTGCTGTTAATTTGTGTGGTATTGCAGCACAGTAGTTGCGGTAAAGCTGTGGCTGATCACAGCAGTTTGTCAGCCTCTAGTGGTTACCTGTAGAACTTTCAGCTGACACTGTAGTACCACACAGCGCCTGTCATTTCTACTGCTGGAGCTCCTCCGTGCCTGCATGCACTGTCTGCGCTTTCGCTGACACGTTTCCGCGAAATAAGACTGCACAGCTGAGAAGGCAAAGCACAACTAGTTAGTCCAGTGATTTCTTAACCTTTTACCTAAAACTGAGTCTTTAAAAAAGTGTAACAACATTTTAAGTTGTCATTAAATAGCTATAGGAGCACCAACAGCAGCAGGACGCCTGCGTGTTTGATTATATTTTTCTTGTCACACACTCTTAAAAGTGACAACGTGTTACCGATTAACACAATGTTCACTCACGCTTATGAAATCTGAGTCATGCTTCGTGTGCGCTGAAAGGCTGAAATGGTGAGATTCCCTTGCCTTTTGCATCGTTTCATACATCAGCATCCATTCATTAAGTCATTCATCTTTCACACTCATCCCTCCTTCTGTTTCATACTTCTGTGTTACTGTCCCCGGCGGGTTAGTGCCTCGAAGTTCCATCTGTCAGCACCATCCAGGAGGGTGACAGAGCGGATGAGGCCCAGGGGAGACACATCAAACGTGGGATGCTGGCCTTGGTTCTCCCCCCCACCCTCCCCATCCCATTTCTATTTGAGTTTGCTGGCCCCTCCATCTGTCTGCGCATGATTTGGAGCTGGCTGTCGCAGGAAGGAAAGAAAGGACCTCCACCAATGACAAATGACAATCTCAGAATAAACACGCCAACGAGGGAGGGGATGAGAAATAGAGCTGAATCACTCTTTCATCATCCATCAGTCTCTGTTGGTCTTCTCATTAACCTCTGGTCTCTGCCCATGACTCTCTTCTGGTGCCTGTCACTCATTTTCTCTCATTCTTTCACTTTTGTAATCATATTGGGCAATTTGTCTTTTTGCATTGAGACTGACTAGTTTAACACATTCTACGGCATTATTATTAAAGCCTCGGTTTGACTTTAATCACAAATTATATCACTGAATTCTGCATTCTCACAAGTTCTTTTACAGCATGCGTGTATTTTAGTGCTCGAGACATGAATACTGCCGGTAGTAAAACTTATGAGCGCATACCAATAGCACACCAGCTCGCACTCTACTCTAGCTCTCAGCACTAGCTAAAACCTGCAGCCAACATGCCGAGCCCCCCTGATCCCAGTGCCGGCTCAACCAAGCGCACACATGACAGATGCCTACTCTGCTGCAACGCAGGCATTCAGAGCATCTCCTCCAACACCAAAGGCATATTCCTTTTATAACCAGCAGGGATTAGGGCCCAATGGAGGAAGCTAGCATGTGCACTGGCCTTAGGCGGCTTGCAGATAAAAAAGCATCTCAAATTGAATCAATAACCACCAGCCGCCAACTAATCCTGGCTAGCCCCCATAAACACCACTGCAGCGGTCCCTCTGCCAATGCTTTAGTCCTACTCCACCACGCCCAAGCTCCAGACCCCTTCATCTTTTTATAACTGAACCCAAGGGCCATGCAGGCCGTACTCAGGTGAGGGCTTTTTAAGCAGGGTAGGGTGCGCTGTATATTCAGAGCAAAAGGGAGATGAAGGGGTACGCTTGTTCGCCCAGGTAATCCATCAGCAGACAGGCCAGCTTTGGACCGCACGGTGATGGGCAGCTGGAGAAAAGTGGACAGCTGATGTAGGTCGAGCCCATCCGCAGCACGCCAGACGGGATAAAGAGATATAAGCCCCACCATGCTCAGAGCTCCCCCTCGTCCCCCATACATAGACCCATGTCATTCCAAATCTCTTTCATCTTCTAACCCAGCGGGTGCTAAAGCAAACTTTCCACATTGGCTCTCCAGGGTCTGGGCATTGTGGAATTGAAAAGAGACATGTTCTCTTTTCTCAGTGCCTCAAAGGAGTGCCACACTCCTTCAGTAGGTGTCGACTGTATAAAATTCCCTGAATAAAAGATCCAGTGAATTCAAAATATGGCATTGTGGGAATGCATCAGGAAGGGCATCTCATGCAGAATTCTGCCAAATCAAATATGTGGAGCCATCTGCTGAATACTACTGAATTTTGGATATTTGACAATACTATATATTTATCTGTATTTTTTAGTGGTGTTTGCTGCACAGGTAGGCATATTAAGTGTGGGGATCCCAGTGTTTCTGTTCCTCCTACTTCATGTCTTTTTGCCACTATTGACTTTTACATCCTTCCCCGCTCAGTTTATCATTTCAGTGGTTCATAAAAGCTTAGTCCGGGACACTCAGCCTAGCCACACTGCGTCTTTAAAGCATTCATCTGCTTTTTGCTAAGAGACAGAAATGACAAGAAGGCCCCATCATGAAATACAGAGTCAGTGGAAAGCCATGAATTGTTTTTTCTTCCACTGCGGGCGAGTGTGTACTGTCTCCATTCCCCGGGTGTTAAATAAAGATTTGCAATATTGAGCGACATGTTTTTACAGTAAAATCAATTTGTCATTTGCTTTTATAGCTCGCAAGTCCTCAGTGTCAGCTCACACAAACTCCTCACAGCCGCCTTCTCTCTCCCCTCTAAATTAATATCGTTTTTTCCCCTCTTTAAATTTTGGGTTGGGGCAGAAGATGCAAGCTAAGACGAGGATCAAGCCGTGGAGTGGTGGGATTTCCAAGCTGTCAGGAAAACTCGGCAAATCCTATCCCCAGGCCACTGGCTCCACACAGGAATGCGGGTCGTCCACTTTAATTGTGCTTTTCTCCCGATCCCCATCTTGCAAAATCAAATTTCCCTTTTCCCACTTGTGCATTCCCAGAGGAGCTTGGTGTAACATCTTTAAAAGCCAACTCAAGGCCACATATAAAAATCACAGTGAGCTTAAAAGAGGAGGCTTCAATGGTTAGATAGCTGAACGCTTCAAAGTCAAAAGAACTATAAGAGACAGCCGGACAGTAAATCAGGGAGACACTTCAAAGTAAGCTATGGAAACAGCCGTGTGGATAGATGGATGGCAGAGAAGAAGAGAGAGAAGGATCGTGGAACAATTGAAGACAGCAGACAAAACAAACAAACACCACCACACGAGAACAAAACATCCTAACAATAAGTTGTATGCACAAACTATCAATGTAGAAAAAATATGACCAATGGTCTCTCACACACACACACACACCTACACACACACACAGCTGTTAGCAGCCAGCCAGGCAGGCTGACAGAAAGGCAGACAGACAAATAGAGTGAGAGATCTCCATGTGAAAGACAAAGGAGGGTACAGTAGTGGGTAGCAGCAGGCAGCAGCCAAGGGAGACTTCATTAGTGAGGTCAGTGCCCCAGGGTACTTAGTGTAACACTGGAGGCCTATGCACCCCCCCCCCCCAGCCCTATGCCGAGGTGGATATTGCATCTTTGCGATAACATCTCCCTACATAGGAGGGGGGCCCCAGCATCACAGCATAAAGACCCCTGTTTTCGGCAAGTTTGAAATAAGGCTTTGTTCCCCCAAGGCCGTGGCCCCCTCCCCCCACCACCTTCTCCTCCTACTCTTTCCTCTTGGGTGGGCCAGAGACTCTCCAAAAAACTGAGCAACTTGTGTCTGGGGATAGACCCCCCCCCCCCACCTCTGCAGATATACACAAACACACAAAAACACACTCACACATGCACATATACAGGCATGTGCACACTTACGCACGCATATCTTCCACCAGCCTCAACCCCTGATCCAGACAGTGGCGTCCCCTGGCTTTTGGCCACGTCTGTGTGGAGCGGTTGGTAAGAGAGGTGGAGAGCCTAGGCTTCAGGGGGAACTGCTCCAGGAGGGGCCTTGGTGGGCTCATCTCACCCCAGGGAGAGCAGGGGGCCCACAGAGAGGTGTGTGTGTGTGTGTGTGTGTGTGTGTGTGCGTGTGTGTAGGCCTGAGGGGGCCCAGCCCTGGTCAAAGGTGCCTGGCTGCCTGGGCACTCCGGGGAGCTCCAGAGACAGGCAACCTTTACATGGAGCCTCCCTTAGTACAGACGCTCCACAGTACGTTACATACAGTTTACCGTAAAAGCTCTCACTACTCATCAATAGCCATACACACACTCAAAGGCACAGACAATAATAGCAACATTCATGAATCAGCACGTTAATTTCACCGGCAAACAAACTTCACACCAACTAACAAAACCGAGCAAGCCTTTGGAAGAGAAATGCCATCATTATAGTAAGAATTTCCTTGTCTATTCCTGACACGTGAAGGCTTTGTCAAGGTCTTACTGTAGGATGGACAGTATAAATATCCCTGTTGTGATGCTGAGATGGGTTGCCAGGTAGGAAAGACATGTACACCCCCCATTTATACCCACATCTGCTAGTGGATTTATAGGACCTTTAAACGGATCAATCATTTTCCACTCCCAGGTCTCTACACCTCTCATCCACTCTCTCTTCACTTTCCTTTTTGATTCTTCTGTTGGAGCGCACATGCAAAAGAGGGAGCGGCGTTACGTGTGCGCGCTGTGCGTCTAATGTAACGTAGCTGTATGCGCGCGCATACGTGTAACTCATTGCGTGTGTGCGTATACGCACACGGCGGTATGTGCTTAGCGGCTCAGTCAACTACCAGCACTCGGTGCTTTAATGTTCATTATCACTTGTTTTATAGTGGAATATTTAAGTCAGGGGGCCTTGGCGTGGCTACAGCTATAGTTAGAGAACAAAGGAAAGCGCTGGGGGTGTCAGGAGGGTGTGGCATGCCGGAGCACAGCATAGAGCTTTTCAGTAAGTGTTGCACCCCACACTTCATGGAAAGCCAGGGGGGCTGGCCAGGCCAGCCGTGGAGGCAGACGGAGCTAAATTCAACTCATTCCCGTATTAATGGGAGCTTATGTGCCATTCCACCTCACTGAAGAGGGCATTAGCCAGAGCCAGACAGCCAGGATACACCTCAAAATATCTCATCTCTCTGGCCCACTCTGTCTCTCTTGCATTCTGTATTTTTCCTTACATGTGGGTTTGGCAGTACGGTCGGTTACGCTAAGTCTGTGTCTATTCAGTAGACTGCTCTGTCTAAAACTCAGCAATTTCTATTCGCTGCATATAAAGCCCTGAGTAAACTAAATAAGAATGTCATCTGCTTGCCATAAAAGTGGTTTGGCAGGACAGTCACATCACTTAAGACATAAATAGAAAGGTAGGCAGGGTTCTCAGACAGAATGGATCTATAATGCAACAAGGTTTTTCCACCTGCAGAAAATTTAGGTAATAGCGATATACTGTGTCTATCTGGAACTTTGCTTTTACTCTCCAGTTATGGATATGACATGATGTTTGCTCCCTCTGGCACAGGGCGAGATGAACTTTCCAGGCTTGTGACGAAAAAGCCCTTGACACCCCTCCAAAATGCACATGCATTTCAGTGGAGTTGGGTCAAACTGAGGGTCACTGTCACTTACTGTGACACTAAGTATAATTTAGAAGAAGCACCATCATTCGCTTCAGATGGAGCAATTAAATTATATTTGACGTTGGCTGCTTGCAATATGCTTTACAATGCTTGGCTCGTTCGCATCAGTGCTGTTTCTCTGATGATTATGCCAATGCCAAGATGGTTTTTTTGTTTTTGCTTTTTTGCCTCAAATAGTTTTGAAGTGTGTTGTTCTGCTTTTAATTGTCCAGACTTCAACTGGTTTGTTTTATTGGTCTCCCTTTTGTTTAGGATTTCTCTGTATACATACACATACGCTGGAACATCTAAAGACATTCATTGTATAACAGGGTGCGTGTTTGTGCGTGTGTGCGTGCGTGCAGTGCAATGGAACGGGCTGAAGAGTTATTAGTTGGCAGGGATAATTGGACTCTATGTAGGTGGCATGACCCAGCTGTCTGCAGCAGGAAGGCCCAGAGCTGAGTGTGACCTCAACCGCTGACCTTACAAATGCAATACAGTGACCTCTGACCCTCCCCACATTAAAGAGACAGTGTTGTCTTTCTGCAGTCAGCCAGCAAATTGGAGCACAAGAGGCCAAAGAATCTTCTCCTGCTCTGTTTGCTCAGGCTGGGGCTGCATCCTGTTGTATTGTCATCAAAATCTCTAAGAGAAATATCATTGGACGGCTACTGATTCGAAGCAGGGAGCTGCAAGGCACATTTTAAAAAAATCTTTTCCCTAATTGTCTCACTTCTCCTCCTCATTAGAACTATTATATAGACCCAGTATTTAATAGAGGAATTTTTAACACAACCTGGGTCAGGTCATGCATTGTTTTAAATGTATAAATGAGGTAAATTTGGGTTTGAGAACAGGTGAGGAGCCTCGGTCATGCGAAACAGGGTGCTTCTGCAGTAAAGGTATTCCAGGATGCTGAAATAACACGCTATGCTAACTCGCTGATTCTCTTAATAAGTGCAGATGTACTGATACAGTACTGTGCAAACGTCTCGAATCACCCCTCATTTCAAGAGCCAGACTTTCTGCGAAAACCTGTGTGTCCTTAAAAAATCTGGACAACTGTAGGACAAAAGAAAGAGTGGCAGCCCTAAAAAACTATCTACACTAGATGACCCTGGCCCTGCGGTCGATCCATCTAGTGTTCACCAAAGCCTCATCAGCAAAAACAGTCTCAGTGGGGGCAGTGCAGGCATCCATATGCCCCTTGGCTGAAATGCTACAGCTCAGGTTCAAGTCCAACCTGTAGCCCTTTGCTGCATGTCCTCCCCCGCTCTCCCTTACTCCTCCTTCCTGTCTTGTCCACGCTGTCTAATAAAGGCAAAAAAGCCTGAAAATAAATCTTTATGTACAGTAATCATCAATATGTACGGAGGAGGACAGCAGAGAGGTACAGCAGTGAGCGTCCACAGCCATCTGTAAAACACGGTTCAGGCTCCGTCACGGTTTGGGGCGGCATTTCAGCCAGAGGTGTTGGAGATCTTCTCAAAATTGATGGAATTATAAACGCAGAAAAGGCCCATCAGACTTTGATCCACAGCGCAATACCATCTGGAAAGCATCTGAATGACAAAAACTTCATTTTTCAGCATGACAATGACAATTCCAAACACACTGCCAGTGCAGTAAAAGCATAACTGGATAAAAAAAAAATACACACAATTGGCCGCCCAGAGCCCATTATTGTATTTCCATGTATGTGTGCAAACGTTTCAATAAATCACTGCACCTATTTACAATTTTCCTAGCAAAATATAAAGAAATGAGGGGGACTCCGGACTTTTGCACAGCACTCTGCGTAACAACAACATCTTTAAAAAGAAAACTGAAACATCACGAAGGCACATTCTGCAGAACGCAACCATAATGTCTTTTGTTGCCCCTGGAAAAACACAAGAATTTCATCTCCTCTCTCATCCAATCATCACAAACAGATTATTTAGTTTGTTGTGTTGGAAAAATAAACTAAGCGTGAATGTTTCTCAGGGACCAAACTGAGTGTGGCATCAACAAAATTCCACCGCACAGTGCTTGCACACAAGAAAACACACACACAAAACTATACACCTACAGCTTTATTTTTGGACACAGTCTCTCAAGAGATCACCCCTGTTGTCTCTCTGTGCATCAGTCACCAAGGGGGTAGGTAGGCCTCTCTTGGGGGCATTAGAGAGAAAGATATCTGTCAAGATGGAAGCAGTGCTCCCTTAGGCTGCCATTGAGCGACAAGTGTGTCCCTTTCCCTGCCCTCCTGTATCACAATACTGCTGTTGAGTGACTGGAAAGCCCTAATGGATGTAGGTATCTGCTGTTACTCTGATCTTCTATAAAAGCCCCTGGTGAAAAAAAAGATAAAGGAAAAACCAAAGGGAGGGGGGAGAGCGTGTGTGTGAGTGTAATGTAATGTGTATATGTAGGAACTCCTTTGATGGGGAAATGCGTCTGACTTGGTAGCTTGTGCATGAGTGTGAAGAAATATAATGAGGACATATGTGGGTGCACAGAAAAAAAACATGCGCGTGTATTTAAGTGTCCAGCATATATGTGCTGTGTGTATGTGTGTGTTAGGTCATTAGTAGGACTTTAAAGGCTTGGCATCCCCGCTGAAATGTGCAATAAACCAGAGGAATTCAACAACTCACAAGGTCATCGTGGAAAAAAAAAAAAAGCTTTAACAGCCAATTCATCATCTAGATGACTGTTTCTCAGCTTCTTTTTTTTTTAGCATGCAACCCCAAAAAGCCACCTTATGTTTCACGCAGTTTCACACAGTCACGAAGCTTATTACTGACTTTTTTTTTCAGCACATCCTAAATGTTCTTCCTTACTATACGGGGCAATATTCAAGCGTTTGCCACCAAGTCAGTCGCCGGAAAATGCTTAGGAGTCAGTAAGCTTAACATTTTCGTTGGGGTGGTCTACAAGAGGTGCAAACTGTAGAAATGTATCCTGCCTCCCCAACAAATCAACAGAGAATACTGTTTCCACTCAGGAAAGAACTCTGACATCTCAAATATTCCTACAGCATCTTATTTTCTGGGTCTCACATGCTCACTCGCTCACATGGACCACCCCGATTCATCCCGCCACATCTTTCATTTCACAGCCCAAATCCCTCTTTCCTCTTCACTTCATCCTCTCCATATCCTCCTTCATCCCAGCGCTCTTCTCTGTCTTGCCTGTCATGTTTTTTTTCTCACCTCCTCCTCTCCCTGTTGTTTTTTTCTTGTTTACTGCGCTCATCCACCTGCCCCCCCCCACCCCACCCCCCTGAACTGTTGGCAGGCTGAATGAGCTAGAGAAGAAAGAAAGAAGGCTACGTGACTGTTTATGAAAGAAAAAAAAAAGTAGAATGATGAGGTAAAAGTTTGAGCAGGATATTAACGGAGCAGCAGCATCTTCAGTGCTCCATGTGTATCTGCATAGGAGATGTCCAGGCACTCTATGGATTAATAAAAAATATATAACATATACAAATAAATAACCTTAATGCGACTTTCTGTGTAGACGCACAGCGAGAACGATTAAAACAACCAGTTTCGTGCAAGGCAGCACATGTGCAGTGTACACGTGGTTCCCATTAAGGGGTAAGATCGCTTTTATTGATCTCCATAGGGAAACATAGTCTCTGCATTTAACTCTTATAAAGTACTAGGAGCAGTCTTTAGCCACCAACTCCAGTTGTAAGGCAAAATCTTGAGTCAAGGGCACAATGACAGAAGACTCTACTTAGCATGATTACCCATCTATTTCTATGTGAAGGTGTCTGGTTACAGTATCGTGCAAAAGTCACACCTCATTTTTTTTTATATTTTGCTAGGAAAATGGGGAAATAGGTGCAGCAATTTATTGAAAAATATACATGGAAATAGAGTATATAAGGCAAAAACAGAGTTTGTACAATTCCAACAAGCTTGAAAGTCAATATTTGGTCTGACTGCCTTTATTCCTCAACACAGCCTGAACTCTCTGAGGCAGCTTTCTTGTCATTTCTTCCAGTAATCTTCACAAATAGTTCTCCAGGCTTCTTGAAGGGCATTCGAAGCTCTTCTTTGGATGTTGGCTGCCTTTTGTTCTGCTCTCTGTCAAGATTATCCCACACTGCTTCAGTAATGTTGAGGTCCGGGCTCTGGGGGAGAACGATACTGTTCCACTGTGTGTTTTTCTATCCAGGTATGTTTTTTAAACTGCACTGGCAGTGTGTTTGGGATCACTGAAAGACCTTCGGAAAGACTGGAGAACTACTGCTCAGTTTTTTTAAATTATAAGAAAGTCTGGCTCCTTGAAAGAAAAATATAAAGAAATAAGGGGTGGTTTAAAACTTTTGCACAGTACTGTACTTGTATGTGAAGGTATCTGCTTATGCAGAAGCAACCATGATTACAAAGGGCATAAATCAATTCTTCATACCTGATCTGTGAAAACACCTGTATAATGTCTTCTGTAGTACAAATGAATTAGAGTATTTAAAGACATTGTGGAAAATATAAGATTTAGGTTGGCCACTACTAAGAACAAGAGAGTACCCCGGCTTACTGTTTTCTGTCTTGTGTCAGTTGACTCCTCTTTACTACCTCTCCATACTTCCCTTCAGTCAAAGATGACTGCATCAAAAAGGGGTGTAACAGGGGAAAAGAGAGAGAGAAAAGGAGAGGACAGTGGCGATTAGATGAGCTAAAGTATGAATGGAAAGTGGAAAAAAACAGAAAGGTGGCTGAAAAGTGAAAAAAGGCACAAGTGAAATGCAAAAAAAAAACAAAAAACTGATATAAATGGTGGAAATGAAAAGACACTGAGGGATATACAGAACTGACAGACTGCAGCTAAGGGCAGAGTGGATGGCCCATTGTTTCAGGCTAATTTCATGGGATCAAACCAAAGCACAGCCCCAGACACAGACAGAGCTACAGCAATCTGCTAGGAAATCTCCCCTCTAATTGGCCCCATGGAAAAGGCAACTGCCTGCGCACTGCTGCTTGCTCTTGATTGCTGTACCTCCCCACATAACCGGCTATCCTAGCAGCTAGGCCTGCCAATCAATCAGCACACCGACAGCTAGCCCTGCGTACCAATAAAGACACCACACAGGGCTAACAGTAAGTGATTAATTTGTGATGTTGGAACACTGTGTGTCAGTTTTAGATGAGAAAGGGGGGGGGGGACAAGGCTTTCACTGTCTATCAACCAGTCTGATGGATGAAAACACTGCCAGACTGGGGGACAGCGAGTGAAAACTTGACAGGGATTGACTGCGTCTCTTTGTATATCGATGTGCATGCGTGGGTGGGACAATAAGGGAGAGAGAGGATTTGATTTGAAAGGGTTTATTTTGAACGAGTGGAGCAGCTGAAGGAAGACGGATCGGTCTTCAAGTATCTTTTCTCTTTGTCCGAGTTCCCCTCGCACATCTACACATCAGTGGCTGCCACTGCGGTGCCCCCCATCTCTCCTCACATTGCTTATGTACATCCCGATAACGTGCATTCAGTTTTTCTTGTATGTATGCAAGAAAAATACCTCAGCATCACCTCATTCTGCCAAACATTAATGAAGGCAGACGGGTAATACAGCGAAAATTCACTACGAGGTAAAGTCAGAGACCAAATGACAAGCGTCGGCATAATCTTGCAGAGCCTGCCTGGGCCCGACGGAGGCGACAGTCCCTTTCTGGGGTGACTCATTGTTTCCAAGACGTTTCATATGCGTCGCATTAGGAGGAGACAAAACACAAAACAGAGTTCTCTACTCCTTCCTCGCTCCTTTTTCCCAGGCTTCTATCTCATCCTCTGTTCCTTCTCAGCATTCTCCCGCTCTTAGTTTGACTTCGCTCTCAGGGATTCGCACGCATCATCTTCACCTCACTCTTCATCGTGTTTCCCCACTTTGTTTATTTTGTTTCTATAAATGTCAGCCTGCTCTTTTTTTTTTTTGTTTCACTTAATGAGAAACTGTTGGCATGAAATGTCAAATGCGCCAGTTGCTGTGCTTGCCAATCCTTTTTATATATTTTTCAACGTATTTTCTTAAGCATCGCTCACTCAAGGTTTTATGTCTGTGTAGGTTTGCAGTCATCCAGCTCACGGTAGTCTCTGGAGCTTGAAAAAAGGCGACTGGACACTCAAGGTTTTGTTCCCATTTTAGCAGCCAACTGATTTTTGCCTGGTATCTGCACACCTGGCTTTTTAATAGTGTGGCTCAGTGACCTCTGTTATCAGATTACTAAAATGTGCCCGATCTGCCAGACACACATTTAAATGTCTCATCTCAGGCTATGATTTTTTTTTTCCTTTTTTTTCCTGTGCCAAGAGAACCTTGCCTCTGACAAGCCAGTATTTCTACTGGCTTGTGATTAAAAATCTGGGTCTTCCCTTTTCCTTTCCAGTCCTGTCAAGTTAAAAAATGTAAACTGTATATAAAAGACAAAGGCAGTCAGACTGGAAGCTTGGACTATATCACTATGTTTCCACTTTTTTGTTGTCTTTCAAGCCAGAAGTGACCATATACAGAGGAATGCCCCATTATCAGCAAGCAAAGGTGCCTCCCTAGATCTTACGGGTGCATCATTCAAACACTGCAAATTAGTGCTATGTACCATGCAAATCAAATGCTAGAACCTGACAAAAACAGTGCAAATATCATCAAAGCAAGCCATATTATTTGACCGATATAAGATTTTTAAGGTTGATACCATTACCGATATTTGGTGATCTAAAAATCTACATATTGGCTGATATTTTTTTCTTTATCACAACAAGTCGTGGATTATTTGTTGCCAACAGGGATGTTGCAGAGTGCCCTCTGGCCAACGAACTCTGTAACATCAACACTCATGAAGTGACTGAAGGCTGTTTTTCTTGTCACTTCTTTACTTTTTAAATTTTCATTTATTGTCCATTACAAATGTTAATACTGATATATCAGCAAACAGCTAATATTGTCTAATATAGCGATATATAAACCAGGCTCTTTTATTTGTAAAGTAATTCTTCTGAAGTTCTCTAAAAGGTACCAACATCCCAGTTGTGGTCAATCTGCCCGTGTCAGCACACATCTCAATCAACAACGCCATAATCATAATAATGCATAACTTTAAGGCTTATCTAAATTAAAGCCCCACTACAGTATTATGAAAAGAGAAATACGGCTACAAGGCTGTAAACATGGTTATTTGTGCTGTGAGGCTGGACATTTGCCTTGCAGGCTAAAGATCCCTGGTTTGAGACCAGGAGGAGACACAAACCCTGCCTCAGGGAGTCACAAGCTGGTGGACCCCTAGCGCCGGTTCCAAGCCCAAATAAATGGGCGTGTTGCATCAGGAAGGGCACGTGGCGTAAAATCTGTGCCAAATCAAACACGGGGATCCATCCACTGTGGCGAACCCCTTGGGAAATAAGAGAGCGACCAAAAATACCACCACAGACTTTTTGGGGGCCAGCTTCTAGAGGCCACTCGGGGAACTGCAGGGTTTTATTTTATTTTTTTGCTAATTCCACGATGGCTTCATTTTTCAGCCCTGCAGGCTACTTCTTGGTGAAAATAACATCTATACCTCTGACACATTTACGAAACCGACTGAGAGAAGAAGTGGATGGCAGAGTGGGGAAAACTCCAGCCTGAGTTTGGAGCGGTCATTAACACAGAGTTCTCCAACAAATATGCCTCAGTGTGTATGAGTTTATGCGTGCAGTGATGTGTGTGTGTGTGTGTGTGTCTCCAGTGACAGGCACTCTTAAGTGACTATGTGTGTGTGTTATGAGAGTGTATGGGAGATGGGAGGAGAAGGAGGGGTAAACCCTTCTAAATATGCATCTTAATGGCTGCTCTGTTCCCACCATTCACACCAAGTGATGGCGAGAGAGTGAGGGGGTGAGAGAAGCAGCGGACGAGAAGTGGTGCTGCATGTTTTCAAGTGGCCAGCCGAGACGGGGACAGAAAGGACAGAATGGTGTAAGCAAACGTCAACAAGAGACGAGCTATGTGAGGAGTCGCCATACCTGACTCCTTCAACCGTGGCCCCATTCCACAGTGACACACACACATACATACACATACAGGCCTCAGCAGCAGTAGCATTGAGGAGCAAGAGTGGAGAACTACCCTCCTCAGGCAGTTGCTGTTTGTCGCTAAATGAAGGCCAGCATTCTTTGGTTTCCTAGGGAGCTGGGTGCCTGCCAGTCCCCCGGCCACTGAGTGCCATTTTATTAAGAACAAAATGGAGCCCCTATGAAAGGAGCCCAGCACTGAGCCTGCACAGGTCTCACTGAGCTAAGCCTCGGCATAAACAAACATCACCTTAAAGAGACAGGCTTGCAGAAAATAAGGGACGGCAGGGCCCCTCAAGAGGCCCTCTCAGAGACAGAAATAGCAGTGGGAGCGGCAGGGGGCATTATTGATAATCAAGAATCACCTTACAGAGATGAGGCGAAAGGCGAACGGAAGAAAGCGACGAGGAAAAAGCTTGCTCGAATTTGAGGGGATTTATTTGTTTTAGCAGAATACCAGTGATTGGATGAGTTTCAGTTCAGGTGCACGTCACGCCTCTCAGAGGAAAAAACGTGATCTCAGTGACTCTGACCCACATTTGTACAAGACCACATCAGGTTCTACACCTGCCAACCAAGAGCAGGAATGTGAGGCAGCAGTGGGCACAGGTACACCAGAAGTGTCGCAAGCGTCAGAATTTGGCATTAAAAGCAAGAATCCATGCGGTCAACCTACCTTACGCACCATTATACGTGGCCTGTTGACACAAGGCACGTTCTATCTATGGGTCCCCGCTTTTGATGCCAATAAACGAGTACTTTAAAGAAGACTCGCATGCATAGAAACTAACATAGCACAGCATATTTCACTTGTCGAGGAGATATTTGTTTAAGATTAGTGCAAATGTACATGGGTCATCCCAAAATATACAATTCATCATGCAACCAGCAGGAGGGGTCACTAACAGTGTTTATACTGAGACTCACTACCTTTGTGTGTGCGTGTGTGTGTGCGCGTGTAAGTGAAAGTGAGTGTGAGAAAGGCAGAACTTCTCTGGTTTGTAGATATAAGTACACGAGAGACTGTGGTTTTTCTGCAGTACGTGTGTGTGGATGTATGTCTGTGTGTGTGTGTCTGCCTTTTGAGTGTGTCTGAAGCCCCTGTCACTTTGCTAGATGAAAATTGTTCTTGAGATGATCATAAAATTGCAGTACAGATAAAAAATTAATACCTGGGCATCACTGTCTAGGGACCGTATCATTAAACAACACTTTTAAACAACAACGTGCCACTTTGGAGAACACTTTGTGCATCACATTAATACATTTCAGCCTTTTCTGCACGTCATCTCACACTGTTTTGTTCCCATTGTGAGTAAGAAAAACTTTAACATACCAACACTTAGTGAAAAGACTTACTGGCGGAGGTGGGTTAGGAGGTAAAAGGCACGTTTTCAACAGTAAGGTCAGCAGCTCCGACCTTGGCGGGCGACAACTTTTTGTGTGTTTTTATTGTCAACCAAACTTCACAACTCAATCTATCACCATTCATACTGAGACACAGTTTAAGGCAAACGTTCAAGAAAAACTGATTCTTCCGAGCTGCAGTGCGATGACATGAGCCAAAACACCAATGAGTTCAAGGAGCACGTTTTCAGAGAAGAATCTTTTATGGGTTGTGCGGCGTTGGTCCTGTGCAGAACTTTCCAGGTTGTCGTCTATATGTTGTAGCTGTGTACTGTCAGCCGAAGGCAGTGTCAAAAATATGTGTAAGAAATGATCTGTGGCCTACTGTTATCGGTCCTTTGTATTGACGTTAAACCACATGTTAAAACAATTACTGCAGTAATCGTCCTATTGTACTTCGCAGTGAACTACACTGTCACACCTCTTCCTGTTCAGGCAAATATCTTAACCAATCAGCATTTTGTTTTTGAGGACTGCATGCAAGCACATCTGGGTAGGTTGCCTACCCAAAATCCTTCACTCTGCATAGCTGAATGCCTAACAGAAAACAAAAGCGGTACAGTGAAGTTCAATCTTCACTGTATCTGCAAACCACTTTGCAACCCACGTGCAACCCAGCCCCTCCTTTTATGATGTATCTGACTTAATCAGCAACATATCTGTTGTCACTGCTGTCTTCTGCGCTTGTGTCTTCATGGTGCTGGCCCCAGAACAGAACTATAAATGACAGTAGATGGAAATATCAGCCTTCTTTTCGCTATAGTGCTCCTAACTGAACAAGTTTTGTTACTGTGTCAGGTTTTCAGCAAACAGACGAGGTTTAATCGAAACCAGCCACACTGTTGCGGCCGGTGAAGAAGAATCGCGCAGTGTTAAGATAAACTGCGCATCTGTATTTTCCAAAACATTTTTAATGCAATCAATAAAAAATTATCTATGCAAAAGAAATGATTTCGAAGGAAGCGTGTTCCCAGGGCGCTCCCCCTCTGTTTCTCAATCACAGACACACGATAAAAACACACACACAAAGTATGATGGGACCAGAGCCAACATCTGTCTTTGATATTATTTAACTAACCACTTATTGTGGGAGCCCACCAGCACCACGGATGGCGTCTAGCGCTCTGTGTGCGTGTGCGTGTGTGTGTGTGCGTGTGCTAATCTATGAATGCGCTCCGGTGTCCATTCAGACGCTTTGGCAAGCCAGTGTTGTGTTGTTACATCGTTTAAGGGTTGAGCTGCATGCATGTGTGCGTACGCTGGTGCGTTCTCTCGGTATGTGTGTCTGCATTTCTGAGAATGTGACTGCATACCAGTGCGCAATGTGTGTTTCCACAGACATGTGAGAACAGTGTGAGTGTGTGCGGTGGCGATCCCCCTCCACAGTGAAAGCCGCAGCCTCAAACCACATCAGAGAGTGTGTGGGAGACAGAATGACAAGGCCAGGAACCAGCCAGCGTCTGCCTGAAGCCACACACAGGCACACACACACACGCTCACATTTACACATCAACTTATTGACACATACTGTCCCTTACGCGCTCTATTTCTCCGCCTAACACACACACATTTAACGCCAACCGTCATTAGACCACAAGTCCTATCCCGTGGTCACCGTTTAGGCCAAGGATGCAGCGGAGGGAGATGTTTATGTTTGCATACTCATAGGCAGACATTAACAGAGCGGAGAGCAAAATAGGTCTCCTGAGGTAAATTTGTTTTTCATCAGTGTGTGGGATAAATAAAAATATTGGATTTGCATCCACCTCACCGGGTACCGAAATAAAAAGCAAACAGGCAATAAATAGGCTAAAACAAAAGCTCGGAGGACACAAGATATGCATATGCGTGCGCGCACATATTACGCAGGCAAAATATGCGGCCTTTCACAGTCATGAACACCCCGACAAGCACATACCAGCAGAAGAGAGACGCGGTATGATGGTACTTGCCTTTTTCACAAACACAAACACGTTGCTATTTCGAGCCAAAGCCCATTCATGCAATTTCTCACGCTGACACATGCATGCCCACACACACACACACACACACACACACACACACACACACACACACAGACGGACAAAGATGCAGCGCAAGTGTAGGTCATCCATGGGTGAGTGAAAGCTAGAAGCGGTGTTTTTCCTTGCGGTGGACACACATCAATTTCAAGGAAATTGCTCGCCCCATTATTGGAAAGTGTTACCGGAATGTCAATTAAGGGGGAAGTTTTTAACCTCGCACCACACAAATAAACAGTGCACCCCGCTCCCCCTTATTAAAGGCGGTGTCAGTGCAGACAGAGAGTCTGGGCAGGGGTAGAGGGGAGGGAAGGAGAGATGAAGGGAGCGAGGGAGGCCCAGAGAAAGGGAGACGAAGAGACAGGAGATTCTGGTGCTCTCAAAGAAATGCTTTTGGCCCCGCTTTTGTGCCAGAGGGCCCTAGACCCTGAGAACCACTCACAACCTGGGTTCTGGCTCTGGCTCAGGCCCACTTAAGGTTGACCTCATCAGACAGGGATCAGCTTGACAGGTGGTTGGCTCTTGTAGGTGCAACTGCAGCAGACCAATAAAAAGGAGGGGTCAAGGCGAGAAAGAGTAGGTCACAGAGACACAGATGGAAAAGCGAGTCAGAGGGGAAGAAGGCTGGAAGAGGAGAAGATGTCAAAAACAAGACAAGATAGGTGCGGAAAAGAATGACAGAGGGGAGAAGAACAATGTCAATTAAGCCAAAATGAGAGTTTGCCTGAAATAGCATATGCAAAGGAGAAACGGTGGGAGGGGTGGAGGTGAAGGGGTAGTTTGTTTTGTGCAGGATTACTTCAAAAATACAGTGGGTGCAGTGCAAATAAACATTGTGGGGGAAAGAGGCAGACAGAGACAGAATTCGTGCAAACATGTACAGAAAATTAGCTGACCATTAAAAACAACTTCAAACAAGACATTAAAAACAGCAAGAGAGCCAGTATGACCATACTGAGAGTCAGGGCAGAGTTGATATAGCAGATTATCTTTTAGGGTTGGGCAATTTGGCAATTATAACAGCTAACGGCGGTTGGCTGAGTCCGCAGCCAGTTGTTGTATCCGCTGGGGTTTTTTAAACTTGTAAAATGCAATTGCTGAACAGGACCCAAGGCCGTGCCTCCTGCTTTTTTGTTGTGTTGCTGGAGAGCTGTTTGCAGGCGCTGACAGAGGTATGTGTAACTAGAAATATAGTGCCAAAGAGACCGGGCACTGTATGGTGAAAGATACGTTTGTGCAGAGCAAAGCGCCAGTTTAGACAAATTTCGGAACTGATTAGCTATCTTGACACATACGTCATCCTCACTCACACAACCATAAGCTACAGGTTGTGCACCCTGATGATTTAATAGCTTACTGTATGCCATCCCTATCTGTTTGTTCATGCAGAGGCTGCAAGGCATCCTTCATATGATTGCTTCATTTAAGCCCCTCCATTTTTCCCTGCAACAAAAGACTGTGTGCAATACTGGTTTTTCACAACGGCCAGTTGGAAAGCACTATGAGTACCACTCAGCCCTGTGACCTGTGTATAGCAAAGTTCGAAGGACACAGAAGCGCACGTCTTATATACTTTATAAAATGGCCCTAAAATAATTCCATGATCCTCATGTAACCAGTCCAAAATGTGAGTAACCCAAATAGTGCACATTCTTAATGTCCAAAGCATATAAACCGAGTTTGACAATAATCTAGAAAGACAAGGCGCAGACCCGGCCGACTTCAAACAGGTATCCTCGACTGATGCTTTGCTGAACAAAGCCTCCAAAGCTGGGTGGAGTGTGCTCAGATGGCTCCAGGGGGTCTAAGTCTGCAAGCTCACAGGCATGCGAAATGCCTTCACATAGCCAGTGTGTGGGCCTCTGTTTGGAAAAGGGCTTGCCAAGAGCCCCATCACCATAACAGATGAACAGCTGCTGAGAGGCTGCATGTTCCATATAGCTTGTGAGAACACACACTGGACAAAAACGATGCAATTTCTCGACTCGCTCTGGATGGAAAAGGTACTGAAGGAGAGGGCATGACTGCAGAACTACTCATATCCTGCAGGAATAATAAACAACTTGGGTGGGAGCAAGCATAATCTCTTGAATTATGTTTTACCATCCAGTGAGCACAACTACATGTTCGGCACTTCAGAAAATATTTAAGTGTCAAGCTGAGTTAGGAGGAAATACAAAACACTTCACAGAGCACAGTGTCTCTGATTATAATATTTTACACAACGTAAGCACTGCAAGTGTTGGACTAAACCTTTATAGAAAGTAGAGGACATGATGATGTGTATGGGAGGCTGAGGGGAATTTTGAGGGGAAAATCTCCCAGCATGAAGCATTTAAGGAGAGAAGTGTGTGTCAGGAAATGGTTGTTAATACCTATTAGCAACTGGAGACTCAGCAGGGGGGGTTACCTGTGGAAAGGTAAAGGCTGGGCATCATCAAGTCACCCTGCTCCAAGCAGTCACAGCACTGCTGCTGCATGGCTGCAGGAGATGCTCTGCAGTCATGGAAATTGAAACACTGTTGGACGATGAGGATTAAGGAAAGACTACGCACATCCTGAATGGCCAAAAGTTAAAATCTCAGTGTCTGTTCCTGCAGAGACGAATGGTCAAGCCTGTAGTGGTGAGGCCAGGGTAAACAGAACAAGAGAATTCAAAGTTAGTAACTACAGTGCCTGAATGCATCCAGTGGTTGAGAAGTTTGATAGCTTGGAGAGTTTAAGTAGACGCATGAGGGGAAGGGAAGAAAAAAAAGACAAAAAAAATGGAAGAAAAAGAAAGAAAACAGAGGAGATTATCATACATCATCATTAGTGAACTACAGGCTCCACAATAATCCGCTCCAAGAGCTCCCATGTCAATAAGAACGAAACTCCAGCCCCGAGTGCAAAAAGAGCCAGCAAGAGACGGAGATCGGGACAAGAGCGGTTCTTAGCCTACGTAGTTCATCAACATTTCACTGGTTACCGTGAGCAAACCCAAGAAGCTGCAGAAAAATATTCCCGTGCCATTCTTGGATTGCTTTGGGTAAGTGTGAGTCAAAAAGAAGTCTGGCTGAACGTGCATATTCAAATGATGGGTATGTTTTTCTTATGGGCTCTTTTTTTTTTTTTTTTTTAAGGTAAAACTGCATTGTGGTTCTGATCTCTGGTCAAACTCCAGTGTATTAAAGTCATTCAGAAACACCAGGACAGAGGAAAAGTTGGTGCTGCTAAGGGGAGGGTAGTCCTGAAAGCGGGGATGAATTACGTGAGTTGTGTGCATGGGCATCTCACTAACTTGTGTAACGGTATGTACAAAAAAAGTGTAACCAACCAGACCACAAATGTTCCAGGCTCTTTCTAGCCACTAATGCAGGTAATTAAAAATGATGTGTTGAAATCAGTTTACATTAAGAGACACTCCACAAAACCCATTTTACTGTGGCTGCCTTTGTTTGTTTACCGTCATTAATGGGTTTACTGCTTTAACCCATCCTGCATCTGCATTGCGGGGGAGAGTGACAGAGAAGATGGAGGGTGTGAGAGAGCGAGAGAGGCTGCCGTGGCACGGAAGCTCATGAGCCAAACAGTCACTTTATGGGCCTCGGCTTGCTGAGGCCATCGGTTCACATCCCTGATTGTCAAATCGCTGTTCGGCGCGGGAATGCTGAGCAAACAAAAACAGCACTGTTTCGTTTTCAAAAAGTAGCCAAGAGCCTGGGTTCTCTCTCTTCCTCTCTGCTGTGCATTCCAATAAAAGTCTCCATAGATAATGAATGCTAGTACACTGTCCGCAGCCAAAGCTTGGCTCCGATGGCAGTTATGACTGTCCGCTGTGGTGTCTGTGTGTTAGTCATCTCAGGATGAATGAGTCACCAGAGAGAAACCTCAAGCACCACCCAGGTAACCATTCAGTCGCACAGGCAGTGAACACAGCACTGAGATGAAGGGGAGAGGGAGTGTCGGGCAGGACTTGTATTCTGTGGCATTGTGCTGCCACCTTGTGGTCTACAGAAGAATGAACACAGAAGGCAGAAGCAGAGAGCGTCAACCGAGAGTGAGAATAATATCCAAAAGACTAGTAATAAATAAACAGCAGTGTGCAAAAAGTCTTGAGCCACCCCTCATTTCTTTATATTTTGCTGGGAAAACAGGAAACAGGTGCAGTGATTTACTGAAATGTGCAAACGTACACTGTATACATCCAGTATATGAGGGGAAAACAGTTTGTACAATTCTAATGGGATCACTGTTATGCTGAAAAATTGAGCAGTTGCCAATCTGATGGTGCTTTTCAGTGTTCATAACTCCATCAATTTTGACAAGACCCCCAACACCACTGGCTGAAATGCAGCCCCAAACAATGACAGAGGCTGTAGACACTCTAAAACCACTTAAAAATGAAAGACGGGCTCCCTGGAAACAAAATATAAAGAAATGAGGGGTAGTGCATTCCTACCCCTGGGACTCCAGAGTGCACTTTCTGTATTTTTGAGAAGTTCGTGAGATAACCTTAAACTGAGTAGGCGAGGAATCATTGGAGATCCTTTAAATAATCTTTAAAGAAGCATGAAATCAGGGATCTACCCAAACAAAGCTTCTTTTTTTGCTTTTGTGCATCACAGCTAGTTGAAACATGATGAACCTGAAGAGAGTACCAAAGACCAGAGAAAAAGGCAAAAGAGCATCTAGAGCTAAATCTTATGTGACCTCTTTTCTTTGTCAAAAAGCTGTTTGAGTTTTCATACTGGCAATTTGGGATCAAGAGCAAGCTAATCACAAAGAAAATCCTCACAGCACCTCACAGCAAGAAGCCAGTCTGAATGTACAGAACCTGGATTATCTAATGTATTCCAAACAATAATTCAATTACTGTTGAATTTAGAGTTATAGTTTGGTATATAGTTTCAGGTGATATGCAGATAAACTGTTCAACAAAACCTAGCAAATGTTCTTTGGAGCCTCTTGTGCTAATTGTGCTAATTTGGACTGATTTACCAAGTTACAGCAGGGCTATTAACACAGCTACTGCTCCATTCTCCGTGATCTGATCTTTGTCATGATCTTTGTTTGCTTATTAGGCTCCCCATTAGCTGTAACCCAAAGAACGGACTGTCTTCCTGGAGTCCATATTAAAAAATATACATCAAGACATTTCAAAACAACATTAGCATTACACTAATACCAAGAAACACAAAACTAAAACAATCATAAATAAAGTTTTAAGTCAGCACTTAAAGAAGCACGCCATAGATTTCATAATAGCCGTGTGCATAAATAACAGAGGACATGCCTTTAATTTGTAATCAGCAGTAAGCAAGATCATTGTTTATGCATCTCGTGCGCATTAAAAACTGGGGCAAAAAGAAAAAATGAGAATGAAAGAAGATGCAAAGTAAAAATAAAATCAGCTCCTGTAACCACTTCTTTTCCTGACTGCACATCGGCCACACCATCAGACTAATTACCCCAGTAATCCCTCTGCTAATATTACAAACGGCCTTGAGGCTGCACTCCTCTATCCTATTTCAACTGATGCTACTGGAAGTTAGTCAGCTAGAGGGAATAATGACCTGTTTAACCCTGTCATCCCTGGCCTTAGGTGATTCGTCCAAGTGTGTCCTTGTTGACACCGAGTATACAAATTCAATTTAATTCAATTTTATTTATATGGCGCCAAATCACAACAAACAGTCGCCTCAAGGCGCATTATATTGTAAGGTAAAGACCCTACAATACAAAGAAAACCCGACAGACAAAATGACCCCCTACGAGCAAACAACAGTGGGAAGGAAAAACTCCCTTTTAACAGGAAGTAACCTCGAGCAGGACAAAGAAATGACACTTTCACAATAATGCTCAATAAGACTTCCCCGGCTGAGACCCTTAGCTGGGTTTAGACTGGGCTTTACCCATTACCAGTGAAAGGCCGGACCCATGTCTTTACCAGTACAATTTTGTCAGTGGCTGAAGTCTAATCTGAGGTTTTTATTTTGTTTTTGCTGTTATTTATTTCTCCTTTACTGCCAGGGAACATAGAAACCTTCTTATCCTACAGATTTATGAAAGACAGACGAGACAGAGATAAACATCAGCCTCTGCCATCAGCGAACGCCAGCATATTTGCCAATAGGCCAGTGGCATTTAAGGTGATTACACACTGCTTTATGAATATTTAACAAAGCTGAATATCTACGTTATCATGGCAATCTGATGGGGTAGCAGAAGACGATTAAATCGCATCACTCCTGTACAGATAATTATTGTTGAGAGTGTCAAATCATTGCCATAATCAGAGTGAGGAAAAAAATATCTACATAGTGACTTTTTTACCTTTTGTTCAACACAGCCCTATTATGGTCCTGCTCATTTTTCTGATATACAGCAGCTCTTACATGTGTATATTGTCAGGGAGAGTAAACTGCACAACTCTGGCCCCACCTGCTGTTCAAACCTTCTGTTTGCAAGGGCCAGCAAACCAGCAAATCAGAAGAAAGCTGGCGTAAAGGAAGGGCGGCCTTAATCGCGAGGACCTAAAACAGCTTGTTTCAGACAGAACTGAGAAGCCACATCAGCGCCCAGTCGGATAAATAATGATTACTTTGACCCATGAATAATGCAAAGCTGCTTTAACAGAGAATACAAATGAGGAGCTGGAAATGAGCAGAATTGGTCATGAGGATAATGGTTACCAACCTTCTGTGCAAGTGAAGATTATATAGTTGTGCTTTAATCTAGTTTCTGCCCTCTAGTGGAGAAAAATCACACAGTCCTACTTCAAATTAGTAATGGGAAAAAAATATGATTCCTCACATACTTATTTCTGATTCTGGTTTCAGTTTACTGGATGTAAGCATAACAAAAGCATCCAGTGTTTAAAATCACACAAGTATACAAGCCGTCTTAGGATACATCAGATGGCGGCTTAGCAATGAAAACAAATGGAAAGCTCCATGATCCACGGAAAAACAACACAGTCCATCCAAAAAAAAAAAAAAAAAAAAAAAGAGGCTTTTGTCTGTAGCATGAACTTGTTTGAAACGCACGGAGAATAAACTTAACTGCTGTCAAGCACAGGGAGTTTAAAACCGTTAAGATGCTTCTTTTTTTTTTGCTTTCTTAATTCCAAATACAACCACGAAGGATCATTGTTATTACTGTATGAACACAATATACTCTGTGTTCCTGGATTCAAGAGTCATTGCAAGTATTTCGCGCTGCTTCGGAGATGTCTTACTGCCGTTAAAGGAAAGCCCCGCTTTCACCACCTCAACTCGTGGTGCAACCGTGCCTCATCCATGCCCTTTAAATGTCTGATTTTTTGTAGTGTTTTTTTTTTTTTTTTATGTGAGTTAAGTGTGTTTTTATGAGCGATTATGTTCGAGCACACTCTGTGCCCATTTCCTGATAACAAAGGAGCTTAACCACAGGCAGCAGTATCAAGTTTCTTAAACCAATCTGGACAACCCAGAGCCTTTGACCAAAGCAACATGCTGAATATAATTCGCTTTATTCAAAAACCTCGATACCACTGAGATTCCTGCCAGTACAGTATCAGGACTCCTGCCACCGCGCGGGGATTATACCCACGTACGTGATCTGTTTGAAATCTCTCTCGTGGTGCGTCCTGTGGGTTTCCGGTGAATATGGAAATTGTGAACAACAATTATTTGCATTCCCTGTTGTTGTTGTTGTTTTTTTCATTTATTTAATCGAGAATCTTTGTGAGTCATCGGAGGATGTGTCAGACTAAAGTGCAGCAAATACGCACGAACAACCCATTATGTAGTTACAGCCATTCAATCAACAGAAATGATACGGTCTGTACTTTGATTATGTGGTTAGTCAGCCTCTTAGCTTGCTGCCATTAGGCTTTGAGTGCATTCGCACATCAGCCACATATTTAAATAAATAAAAAAAGACATGCAGGCACATATACATATTTACACTGCATATGCGGCATGTCAAGAGATAAAATTACAGTAGATGAAAACAATAACTGCTGAATGCGTTATGATGGTTAAAACACACTGTTATCAGCTGAGAAAATGATCCTTTCTTCAGCTATAATTTGCAATGCCTACTTTAATATTAGACACATCTATCCACTACAAGCAGACTGACTTAACACATACACTATATATACATATGTTGTTCACATATGGCTTAAATTAAATTAAATTAAAGCCACCCTTCCACTGAGACCACTTCTGATGAGGCTTCAGTGAGCAGTGGATGGATCAGCTGGAGGGCCAGATGTATCGCTCAGGTTCTCTGTCAGGTCTTTGCTGGATTTTTTTCCCCCCTGTTTCTTAAGGGCATGACTTTCAGATACTGTTCACCTGCTGTACATAGTTTCATAAGCCTGACATTTCTTTTGTCCTCCCCTTTATGTCCAGTTTTCCCAGATTTTTTTAAGGACACACAGCACACTGTGCTGAGATATGCTAAGTTTTCGGCTAATAGCCTTAAATAATAACCAAAACTATAAACAAGCGTATAAAAAAAGAACCAAGCACTCAACTGTCATGTCTTAATACTTACATACTTATACTTGCTAATTATGGTCGCCTGAATCATTCATCACTGTAAGGTGAGGTTAATCATGACTCAGCTGCTCTCTCTCTCTTTTCCTGTCTCTTTGTCATCTCTCTGACGTCATACCCGCAGCAGTGTGTGCGCAGAGGTGGTTGCTGTTCCAACTCTGCCACACAGTATGTGGTATAGCAGGTGAGTAATAGTACAGCTAACTGTATTATTATTATAACTCAGGATATTATATATAGGTATAGGCAATACTGCAGTTTCTTCTCTATGTAGTTTAATAAGTAAAAGTTGATAAAGTCAAAGGTGCTTTTGGTGTTCCAGCCAGTAGAGACCCGCCTTTGCTTTACTCTAGCTCAGCCCAGTCACTCACAAGCAAAGGTAGCAAAGGCATCTGACAGCTTGTAAAAAAAATAAAGAAACATTAATAACGCTCTTGACAAGCTGCTTCTGTTGTGGGCAGAACGGGGAATTAATGGTATTTCAACTTAAGACGCAGAACAAGAACAACTTCATTGTGCTGCCTGTTGCTGAACAGATACCACAATCTGTTGACCTTGAAGACCTTGAAGACAAGCGCTCGCAGAGTGTTATAGTTAGAGAGGGAGATGACACTGATACTGTTACAGCAGATAATTAACTTTGGTTATAATGTAGAGTTTGGCAGCCTTACAAACTCAGGGTTACTTTCTCCTTCTTTTCTCTCACGCCTCCCTGAATCCAGCTTTACTTCTTTCTCTCTTTGCTTTATCATACACAGAAACAGCTTCAGCCTGCCTTTTTTTATTTTTTTACTAAGACTATAATGTCATACTAAAATATTACCTAGTCTGAATGATGCAAAACATTTAAACATTTTCACTATAAACACCTAATCCACCTCCGTTTGGATCTCTGTAAGATACAGTGGATTATTTCTAACACACACACACCAGCACTCGGGCCTTCTGCGGTGTGGGCCGGCTTTTGCTAATACAATGGCATTGTTGCTCTGCTGTGTCACTGTCAACCTCCATGGCAAAATACTAAACGCTGCAGCACAACAGTTGTTTGCATGAGCCAGCAGGCTAAGCTGCAGTTGTTTTTGTCACGGTAATTTTCACGACGCGAGCGGTGCTCTGAAGAGCATATAAGTGTTGACCAACAATGCACCGCGCTAAATGCATTCTCTGTGCATCCATAACAACAACAACAAAACAAAAAAATGCCATCATTGTCGCTTGCCTTTTTGGTGCCGGGAAAAGAAACGGGGGGGGGGGGGGCGA
>JAVDPK010022109.1:0-31827 GCA_034780415.1 Cichlasoma orientale | reverse complement strand
ATTTGATTCAGGTGTGTTGGATCAGGGACACATCTAAAACCTGCAGGACACCGGCTCTCGAGGCCTGGAGTTGAAGACCCCTGCCATATGTGGTCGCAGGATCTCAGGAGGTTAAGAAGCAATGAGAGAGAAGCAAAGGCAGGTGTGCCGAGGTGAGAGTAGGGATTTTAAATGTAGAGATTATGAATGGTAAAGAGAGAGAGTTGGCTGATATGCAGAGAAAAAGTGAAGATATATTATGCTTACAAGACACCAAGTGGAAGGGAAGCAAAGCCAAGAGCATCAGAGGTGGATTCTACCATGGTATAGATAGGAACTGAAACAAAGTAGAGGTAATCTTGAAGAAATAGTATGAGAGTGGTGATTGGAGTGTACTTCAGTGGACATGTGGGTGAAAGGAACAGAGGTGATGAGGAAGTGTTAGGTAGGTCTGATGTTAAGGAGAGAAATGCAGAAGGGCAGATGGTAGTGGATTTTGCAAAAAGGATGGAAATGGCTGTGGTGAATACATACTTTAAGAAGAGGGAGGAATGTTCAGTGACATAAGAGTGGAGGAAGGTGCACAGGAGATAATGAAGCTAGGCAGCATTAGAGGGTTGTTCTGGTAAAGGAAAAGGATTATAGTGAGTTGTATGTGAGGTTAGGCACCAAAGAAGGAGAAAAGGACTTACATTGATTGGCTAGGCAAAGAGATCAACCTGGAAAGGATGTGCAGCAGGTTAGGGTGATTAACCAGACTGTTTAACACAATCTTGGAGAGTGAGAAGATGCCTGAGGAATGGAGAAGAGGTGTACTGGAACCTATTTTCAAGAACAAGGGTGATGTACATAGTTGTAGTAATTACAGGGGGATAAAGTTGACCCATACCATGAAGCTATGGGAAAGAGTTGTTGAAGCTAGGTTAATAAGAGAGGTGATGATCAGTGAGCAGTAGCATGGTGTCATGCCAAGAAAGAGCACTACAGATGAGATGTTTTAATGGAGAAGTACAGAGAAGATCAGAAGGAGTTTCACTGTGTCTTTGTGGCTTTTTGTCGATGGTGATGGACAGGCTGACAGAGATGTTTGTAGGCCACATTGTGATTGGTGGTGAGAGTAGGGAACATGTGGAAGAGAGTCTGGGAAGGCGGAGGTATGCACCGGAGTCAAGAGGAATGAAGAGGTAGAAAGGTGAGTACTGTAGGTAGTAGAGGTAGCAAAGGTACTTGGGGTCAATCATCCAAAGCAACAGACAGTGCACAAGAGAGGTGAAGAGGAGAGTGCAGACAGGGTGGAGTGGGTGAAGATGGGTATCGGGGGCGATTTGTGACAGAAGGATAGCAGTAAGGGTGAAAGGGAAGGTTTGCAAGATGGTAGTGAGACCTGCTATGATGAGGAAAAGAGGAAGATGATAGAGAAGATGTAGTGAAGGAGGACATGCAGAGGGTTGGTGTGACAGAAGAGGATGTTAGGGATGGAATAAGATGGAGGCAGATGATCTGCTGTGGTGACCCATAAAGGAACCAGCCAAAAGAAGAAGAAGAAGAGAAACAAGAAGGGAGGGATGAATACTTTTATGGTTAGGCACAATATTTTGTGTGACAGGCCATCAATTCCAAATGTTTTTTGTAATGTTTCACACTAAAATGTATCTACATGCCTCTGACTTACATTTTATTGTATTTGTTGATTTGTAAGACAGACAGTTTCTTTGGGTGACATCTTGCAACAGAAAGTCCTCTCTGTTCCCTCAAGGCCTCTCTGATCCTAAATAATAGCCTGCACTGACAAACGCTTCTCAAAGTGACATTGATGGTTCCTTTCACACCTTTTTGTTCTTTGTGGTTTTTGCATCAGTGTTAACGTAACTTAACAGAACAGAACATGCAAATACAAGCATACAGCAACAAAAAGAAAACACTACAAGAAATCAATGCAAACAACAGCAACTAAAGAAAAAAAACATACAAACTAATGAGAGCAACAGTTAAGAACAACAAAAGACCCATTTCCGCTGATAGCCTAATCTAAAGAAATCTGACTTTGAATTGTTAAGAATCATGACTGATGTATGGAGTGAGCAGAAGTCCAGTGCCTGACAGTTATAATTTCAATATATTTGAAGAGATTCTTACATATCCTGTAAACACATCTCCACTCCTTAAACCAACAAGCACAGAGGCAGACAATAAACTGAAAACAGAGAAGGTCAACAAGGATGGTTAGGTAACAGTTATCTGTATTTAAAACTAATGCGATGCTGATTTGCTGTTTAACTGATTGAAAGAGGAGAAGCACTGACGGAGAACGCTGATACATGTGATTGTGCTCGCAGGAAAAGATCATTTTAAGTTCATCTCCACTCAAAGCTGCAGTTTGTGTTTCTTGAGGCAGTTCAAAATGGATTTATACGACAATACAAGTGGTTAAGTAGGCCAGAATTCACATACCACATTTACATGCACCCTGTTACACCACACCCAGCCTTTGTTACAGTAATGCCACCCTGCATGCAGGCAAGTAAGATCGTGATGCATGAGAACAGGACTTCATTGCTGGAACTTGTGTTGTTGTGCACCACAGAGCAGCAGCTGTGCGAAGGTGAGATGTGGAGAGACAAATGAATTCGAACACACACACACACACACACACACACACACACACACACACACACACACACACACACACACACAAAGAAAACCCACTGATGGATGAAATGAGAGAAGGAGTTGGGAGTGACACTGAATGGATTAAAGACGAAGGGCACAGGCACTGAACGTCCATGCAGGGCAGTGAACCAAACTCCTCCACTTTTTGCTGATTTCTCGTGCCTTCTGCTACCACATACTGATCACCTCATCTTCTGCTCTTCCATCACATTAACAGAAATGCAGCACCTTCTTCTTCGGGTCAGCTTAAACGATCGTTTCTTTACTAATAAATGTCTTTGTAGCCATGTCATGTATTTAATTTGGATGGAGGAACACATTATTCTCCATATGAGATTGTCAAAAGCAGTCGGGTAACCTTAAAAAGTGCAGGGCGGTCTGAAAATCTCGGGCTCTAATGCAGCAAGCATATAAACATTCATTCCGCTGAAATATTGATGTAACTCTTACATTACTGACTGCAATAATCAATATTGTTAAAATGGCAGTGGCTTGAATGGTTACAGTATGTCAAAGGTGTTGCATATACTGACAAACCCACAGACAGTTGTGAAAAGCTGTTTCCTTAATATTTTAGCACCTTTTAAGTCACTGGATGGTTTCTTACCTTACCACTAACACGTGTTTCAGCAAAACAAACCTCTAAAAACTTGCTGTGAACTTTAATTAATAATTAAATGGTTAAAGAGATGCATTGTTTCCTGAGGATGGCCAAAGCTGACATATAAGCGAGAGAAAATGTGGTTTACATTTGCAAGGAGGCCAATAACATGTTCATGCTCTCTAAGGGGTTTGGAATTCAAGATTTATGTTGTTTGTTTGTTTGTTTTTCAGAAATTAGCAATTAGTCACTGTTAAAATCCTAACATATTTCCCTCTGCCTTATATCGCCAGAAAGCAAAGAAAAAAAAAAACAAAGTCCCAGACACATTTGCATGGTTTCCGTTTGTTTCCAGCTGCTTGCCAGCAAAAGGTGCATAATCCTACTGTTGTGTCAGTGTGCATGGGTGGCTCAGGTAGTGAGGCGGCAGAGGGGACATTCTGAATGTCACGAAACTGGAGTTTTGGTAATGTTTTAGTAATGTTTAGGTGTCATGTAAAACAGACAAGAACACAGTAATTTTCACAGTTTGTTGTAAGGGATGGATGTAGCCAAGAGGTGGATCTGACTGAGAAATCAAGGTGCACTGCACACTGATACAGTACCGGCTCGTCAATCACAAGGCAGGGATTCCGTGCTTTGGGGTCCTTTTGGACACTTAAGGGACCTTAATGAACATCGTGCTGGATTAAATAAGATTTGAAATGAGCACCTGAGCCCATCAGCTCACCAGGAAAGTGTTTTCTGAGGTCACAGAACGAGCAAGATGAGGGCTGTTCTCCTACAGTCTTCTACAGACAGAATGCAGGTTTAAGGCACCTTTGCACTGGCTTCAGTTTTCAGAGGGAGACACTACATCCATCTTTTATATACAGTCTATGATGGTTGCACTGCCCCCAAGTGGTTAAAATGAATGAATGGAGGTTTGAAATCTTCCTCTAACAAACAGAAAACATAATTTTTAGGGAGGTTTAATTTCTGTCTGCAGGACATTTAATCAATTCAATTTCTAAAACATGTCTAAACATGTTTGAGCAAAAGGTTCAAATTTTACTCATTTGAAACAGCAGCTACGAATCTCATTACATCTTCCATTGAGCAGCTTTTATGGAGATTTGCTTAAACTGCATTATCAGAGTTTGCCTCAGTGTTGTGGGAAAACAACTGAAATGCTCATGTAGATAATGTGAAATGACTGAAAGCTCCAGAAAGACAACAAAGTAGACTTTAAGTTTCACAATAGTTTTGAAGTACTATTATCTGCCTTACTTATAGTTTTTTAAATACTCTTCTTAGCTACATACACTATACACCTAAATCATCAAAACTGAAAATAGAAGGAAATATTGAATTTCTCACAGGCAGTCACATCACAGTAATCACAGTGTGGTTTTGCTAATAGTTGATGACTACAGTTTCTGCTTTCCTGCTCCTTCAGAGAGTGACAGTGAGTAGTGACCTCAGCAGAATGTGGCCAATTCTTGAACCGATAACAAGTCATCTGATATAATGACAGGCCCATTTGATGAATGGGTCTGTTTTTAGGGAGGCAGACGTCCACTGGGGAGCTGGCCTTGGGCAAATACAAAATCCCAGCGGCTACAAAGGCAGATGGATGGACTGCAGTTCTCTGTCACTTTTATGGCTTAACTACTTGTCCCTGGATTAATAAATCTAGATTCATGACTGGCAGCTCCAGGCTCACACCACAAGCCACTGCCACCTTTCCGCAACCTTGACTTAATCAGAACCTCTTCATGACTCCGCGTCTACTAAATACATGACATAAAAATAAGGGCAATTCATACTTTAGTACTTTGCTCTTTCCTCATACTGGTTCTCTAAACCTCTGCTGTGTCATGAAGCATAAAGGACAGGGATGGTTTGCAGAGACACATTCGCATCAAATTGATTTTATTCAGCGGTTTTAGTTCTGTCAGTGCAAACCACCAGCTCATTGAAAAGTAATAAATTCTGATGAGACAGGGCTGTTCCCATATGAAGCGGGGAGCCAGGTCCAAATTTAAATCAACTTCTGCCCCAGCATATTTTTTTTTATTCTCTGTCTGTGACTGGTGGAGATGAATACCCAGCACTCTGAGAAAATAACAACACCTTAAAGTCCCCCCCCCCCCCCAGACTGAGCTATTTAAATAATCAAACATCTACCCTCAGCCATCTGAGAGATGAAACACATCCAGTGTTACCTTGCTGCCCCTGTCGGTGCAATAATCAAAAAGAAGATAAAAATGTTTTTTTCTTTCATGTTTGAGAAAAATTTCAAAAGAAATGTGTCTGGCTGCACACCGCATGCAGTGAAGTGTTACTGCAGATAATTGTAAAATGAAACAAAACAAACAGGGAGGGTGTATGTGGGAGGAAGAAGATCCTGATTGTTTGCCAGAGACATTGTTACTGATGATAATGGCGATGGTGATGACGGTGTTAATGATCTGAGAGTCTTCCCTGGAAAAATCAAAACAGCCCCGGTCATTTAGTCAAATGCTTTAAATGACATATTTTATCCAGCAAGTGAACTGTGTTACACTCACTGACCTGTTTTGTCGCTAGCAGCCGCCGTGGTTGCATAATATTGTTAAACAGCCATTATACCCCATTAGAAATGTATGTTTAATGGTAAAATAGCTTTGAAAATAAATTCTGTAACTTTCCAATGCCAACAATTCCACATTTGCACTCCCACCAGCCCCACCCCCTTTATGACTTGATTGAACAGAGGTTCAGTTCTGGGTGAGAAAGTAAAACTTTTGATTTCCAGTGTGGCTTTGGTTGATCGCGGCACAAAACACTTTTCTCGGTTTTCAGTTTTGTAACTTGGGTATGAAAAGTTATCAGATTTGTCTATATTCTCTCGCTTGAAAGTGACTCTGTACTTTCAATAACTAAAAGGGTTAAGCACTGAGATCAAGTTTAGCTACGTAAGATTTAGGGTTAGGCTTGTGATTGTGATGGTCAGTGGTAGGGCTGGGGTGGACCACTAGAGTCAAAAGATTTTTATTTCCATGTGCAGAAATTTTTCATTAGGTCGCATTTGGTCTTTCCGGGACCTCCCCACTCGTCTTTGTGCATACATGCAAAGCAGGACCACATACAGAACAGAGCAGGCGCCAGTGACAGCAGGCACTGATTAGGCCAGATGCATGAACGGAGGAGCTGGGGTGGAGGTGGGTTGCAAGGAAGCTTGCAGGTGTGCAGCAGCTGTGTGCAGGCTAAAGCAACATAAAGAGCATGCCCTATATGACATATGCCACTTTGATTTAGAGATTAATACCAGCTGAGCCAGTGGCTTACATGCACTGGCACTGAGATCAGCTGATCTGCATAAACGAACACTACACTCATACAGTAAAAATGATTTCAATCAAAGGGATTGTTGTGTGGTTAAACAGCATCTCAAACCTTCTCCCTCAGCACCTTTCATGCTCTCTTAAGCTCTATTTTGCCTTTAGACAATTACATCATCACAGGTACCTCGACTTTTAGTACAGCCTGAAACATCTCACGGCACAGATGTTTGTTAGGCTCTGTGTTACAATAGAAAAGAACTAGTTTGTGCAACATGTTGTTTGATCACATCATAAACGGGCTTATAGTTGTTCTGAAAAGTGATGAGTTCAGCTGTTCATTTTCTCACTGTCACACAGCTGCTCATTTAGTTTGTCAGGTGGGCATGTTATATTGTCAGTTTGGGAAAGTTAGAGAAATCGGCAGACACAGCTCAGTGTGTGTGCGTGCGCGTGCGTGTGTGTGTATATTGACAGAGAGAGCGAGAGACTATTACAGAATGGACAACGAGAGAAGCGTCCCGTCCTCCTTGTAGAAAGCATGATGAATGAGATGACAGTTCTTTACTGAGCTGACACCTGTTCATTGGTTAGGAAGCACAATGTGGACAGACGACAGATTGTTATATGGACGATAAAGACTCCCACTAATACACATTACCCTGTAGAACAGCTATATGAAGCAAAGCCAGTTTGCTGGCTTTGTGATTCTTTCCTGTTTGTCTCAGGCTTCATGAACCAGAGAAAACTGTGTTCACACCAACACTATATTTTCATCTAAATTTGGGTCATTTTCAGTCAGTAATATAAATAGCTCTTCTGTCTTTCCAAACAATCAATACGGTATTATGCTTATGGATGTCCATCTTCAGACTCTCCCTCACTGATTTATTTTTTATGCCAACCATGTGCACAAATCCATCTGATCCTTCTGGCTTTTTTCTTTGTAAATATGAGATGTCACATACAGGGCTGCTCTTATTACAGCATCGGCACAACAGAGTACAGTCATTACAGAAGGGAGCATGGGGCCATGGCATCTTACTGAGCCACTTCAACTGTGGAGGTCCTGGAACTATTCACTAAAGCCTTTCCATCAAAAACTAACAGCTCATAGGCACTTATGGACTCAGTAGCAGCGGTGAATAGGAGTCTATCACACTTGTTGCAGAGTAAATTACATATATCTCTAATACAGATATTTTCAGGGATTTCTTTTAAAACCATCTCCTTACACCAACAAATACTTTTAAAGCATCTTTTTCTGAACCTGAAAGAAGCTCCAGCATCCTGTGCAGCTTTCCCGCATCCCCGCGAAGAGACCACAGCCTCTCCCACTCTCCCTGTCTCTCCCGAGAAAGAATCAGATGCTGAAAATGATAAAATAAGAAGGCAACTGGGATTCGGTGTCTCTTAAAACTTGACAGCCGTAAATCCCCAGAGGATGTGCGCTCCCTTTCAACAACAAGCCCCCGCGGTGTCCCGATTAGATCCAGCCAACTGTTTAATCGACTAAATTCACTGCGCTGAGCTGCTACTTGGCAGACTCGGAGAAACAGGTCAGATCAGATGAAGCTTTAACCGGGTAGACCCAAAATATTTCTTCTTTTTAAACAACTCATAAACGACAATGACTCGAAAAGATAATCAACAAATTAACTGAAATAATTCCGAAAGCACATCTTAATATGTTTTCGGAATTATAAGAGTTATTTATTATAGGACTTTCAGTTTGGGAGACTTAAACTGCTGAATATACGAGAACAAACAGGAAAACTTTTTCCTACTTTGTTATTTATTTATTTTAATTAGGAGGTTAATTAGCAGGCGCGATAGAAACCGTCCACACTTATTATAATTATTCCCCTCATCTTACACCTGCGTGAGTGAGTCTTAGTGGAACAATAAACCACGGGGATGACTTTAAAGAAAGCAACATACTCAACATCCCTCCCAAACAGCGCCAGAGGCGCACAGAGCCGCTCACCTGCACCTGTCCCACACGGGCCGAGCAGCAACGAGGCGATTAGCGCGGTAATCCCAGCAAATGCTTTATTCCCGCGAGGCATGTTGAAGCGACGGGATGCTGTAGGGTATAATCCCGCCTGTCTGAGGGTAGACAGTCCGTCCTTCTTCTTCCTCCTCCTCCTCCTCTTCTTCTCTCCTGTTCGCTTCTCCCCTCTGCTCTCCTCCAGCTCCGCTCCGTTGCGCTGCGCTGCGCCGCGTATCCTCCCTGTCACAGTGTATAGAGGCTGGCCGGTACCCAACCCGGGAGGGAGAGGATGCTCTCACACCGCGTGTCCCCCGTCAAGTGATGTAGGGAGAAGAATAGAGCGAGGCTTAAGAGCAGGAAGGGCTTTTACGAGGCTGTCGCAGGTCCGAGTCCAGCGCACTGCCTCCCTCAATGAGATGCTGAAGAATCTTAGAGTTCCTTCTGGGAGTCCCAGGACTGGCTTAGTGCCGCCACCACAGCGCAGTGAGCGCGCTGGATGTTTAACTCTTAAGGAAGCTTTCCGCTGTAGATCACAGCATTACAACTGTCACATTTCTTTGAGTAAAATCAGGGATACAAAGGAAAGGTCATGAGCAGATTATGAGGCCCTTTGAGCTGACACTTTCTACACAAGAACAAAAACTGCTACTTTTTTAGTTTTGATCACTTTGTGGTCAACTTCAAACTTTAAGCCGCGCTGCCTCTAGGTATGTGCCCAGGTTCAGTACATCAGTGATTAAAGGTATGTGAGCACGCAGAAGATCAGGGTTGCCTAAAATATATAAATTATGAAAAATAATGAGATGGGGTTTTTTTTCGTGTTACAAAAGATCTCCATAGCTACTCTTTTCTTAAAAAAAAAAAAGTCAATATTCAAATGTCTTTGCTTTACACAAGTCTTAAAATATCTCCTACTTCATCCAAAAAGATTTTTTTTTTTGTCCATGTGGAACGGATTCCATATCAGGTTACATACAAGAGAACAGCTGGCTTTAAAACTAGCTGTGACATTACAAAATTATTGCAAAATTAATTAAAAGCAACAAAAGGGGGGACGGAGCCCTCGTGGTCATATCTGAATTATGTACTCGATGCATGGTGATGCAGTACAGGCTTAAAATGTGATGATTGCACTGGATTGCTCTCACAAAAATAAATAAATAAATAAATCAGCCATCTGGGGAGGGTACAGTAGGTTACTCTGGTATTCAGAAATGATGTAGTCTACTGTAGCAATAAATAAAACCTCCATAGAGAAAAAACAAGCATCTCGAACATTCATGGAGATTTAATATGCAGGTACTTCAAGAGGTTTGTGTGGACCGAGTGGAGTAACCAAGAAATATTTATAAAATGTTACAAGCACAGAAACATTCATCTGTTAGAAATGATCAAAATTTGTCTTCCTTATCACAAAATTTGCATTAAAACCAGACTGAATGCATTCCTTATCTCAATGAGAGGTCAGCAGTACAAGTACGCAACCTCTTGAACGTTCATGGTCACCTGAAAAAGTAGAAATTATTCCAAATAAAATCCGTTAGAGGATATGTTGTCCTTGGATTTCTTGGGGAAGTGCTGTGTCATATATTTTTCCTCAGATCTGCTAAATATGAAAATCAGGCTGAGTTGAGAAGAGAAAAATTGAAGGACACCAAAGCGTGAAGGCTGGATTTGACCCAGAGACGTTCACGCCTGCAATGCACTTTAGCCAAAGAGACACCTGTTAGCTGCTCTCTAACTCAGTGAATATTTAGTGAGACCTCAGATTAATGAATATTCTAGCCTGACACACCTCATCAGTCATTTTGATGTGCTGGAGAGAGGTGAAATGCCAATTCACTTGTCTGGCACAGTACCAAAACACTTGGTAATTATGTATGTAGCTTTCAGTATATATTCAGTGAGTGAGAGCTTGAATTTCAAAATGAGATGACTATCAATCAAACCTGCATTTAATTCCCAAGGTAGCGTGTAGTCTGGCACACACTGATTGTAAAGGTCCACAAATGCATCCAATATTTACTGCTGACCTTCACACTGGGTGAAAACTGCAGTGGAGCTTCTGCTTTTTCTCACCAGTGGGTGCAGCAGTAGCTTAGCCTTGAATGTGATTGGACACCTTCAAACAAAATGCAAATTACAGATTATGGTGAGTGTTGCAGATGCAGCAGTTTGTTTGTTGTACTCCTCTAAGTCTTTTTTTTTTGGGGGGGGGGGGGGCTGAAGGTACTTTTTTAAAATATACCGATTGATGTGAATGTGATTTATAAACCTCTTGGGTTTATACATTTCTTAGTGTATTTCAGCAGAATATCTGCTCATGTTCAGATCATATCAATCATACCTGTGTTGTGGGATCACTTTTAAGGCTACATCTCACGTTTATCAAAGCCGTACTGCAATTCTTTGTGTGTTTGCATGTATAGTTTGAATAATTACATTCGCCACAAAATTCAGTGGCTCTATTAGCTCATGATTCATATTTATATAAAATAACATCTACTGCTGAAGACGAAGATGTGCTCCCGTTGGAGGTATTATTGTGTTTATATAATCTTTATTAAACAAGCATATATATATTAAAAAAGACCAGATTACTGGTACCTGAAGCCTTCTGGTTTCTATTTGTAGTCCACATCTAGTCTAAGTGCTATTGATGAGTCACATTTGAGCTGGCTTTGGTTTCGTGCAGGTAAACAGTCTTTGTGGGGAGCAAAGTGGACTTCAAGTGGACTCCAAGCACAGTGCTAACACAGCAATTAACTGCAGTAAATCGATAAAAATTGCAAATCTATTGCTGTCTATACACAGAAATTCACATGAACTAGTTACAGTCGGAGTCCAGCCAGAACCTCATAGATCTGAAACAGAAATCCGAAAAGTAATGTGGACGTAGTTCCTGCAGGATGGTGCAAAGTGCTCAGCAACCACAATACATCCAGTTGGCAGCAAGTTGAGTCCCCTGTTGCAAAAAGATGTGTTACAAACTAGTTGTGCTCACTGGCACATACTGACGCACATGCGACTGCAATGTGTTGGCAATCTGTGTTCGTTTAGAGACTACTATTGGCATAAACACAAGAGGTTGCTTGTCAGGAGCGCCTGTATATAGATTACTTTAAGTACTTTAAATAACTTTTAGTTAACTCATGCTCGATGCATTTCTTGTTGAAAAGTCTAGTCATGAAGGACCACAATTACAACAAATATACGCACCAATATGACTAACCAAACTCTTTAACATGACATGTATTGGTGTAATGTGGGGAATCTACATTTTGAAGGAGGACTCCATCACAGTTTCACCTCACCTAAGATGTAAGCAAAGTAAAGAGATTTCCATATCATTTGCATAAGCATGATTATACAGGTGTAAAGAGGCTTATTTTGGCAGAAATCCATCTCCATGGCTCCATTTTCCTGCTCTACTGTACCTCTCAAATGAACACTAACAAGACCTTAGAGCTGAGCCAGAATGAGCTGCACGCCGCCCAGTTCATTTCCCCACTGATTCAGTGTACTGCCAACACTGATGAAGCTGCTGCATGATCATATTCAACAAAGCATGCTGGGTAAGAAATGATGGCTGGCAACAGAAATGAGAGGAGGCACCTGTTCTTATGCAGTAAAGGAGGGATGGTGAGGAACAATGACTCTGAAGTGATACATGAGGAGAAGAACTGCGGCGAGAAACAGCAGGTAATATCAATCCAAAGGGAGGAGTAAATGCGGGAGGGACAGTGGTTTACGCACACATAACTACGCACACAGTAGGTATACACACACAGTAGTAGTGTGTGTGTGGTAGAAGCTACACACACACAAATGGAGCAACTATCAGGCAGCACATAGAGGAATCAGTGGACTATGTAATGATAATATCTGCTATCTACAAAAAAAAAAAGCTGTGCATGTCCACAGCAGGTTTATGCTATAAATAAGAACTCTTTATTTTCACTGTTTTAGCAATAACTTTATAGTGTTGCGTGTGGTTGCCTCCTTTCCTGTTCAAGCAAAGGTTTGAACCAATCAACATTCAACTGGCACATGGCAGAATCGTGGTCAGGCAACATGCAGGTGGCTTTTTGGAGGCCCACACAAAAATCCCACATAAGCTTTGACTTGCTTGACTTACAGAAGGCACTTCACTGAAGCAATGTGGTAACAGAGGAGCAACACCATTTAAAAAAAAATCTATTTGCCATAGACAACTTGTGTGTTTTCTCTATTTTTTTTTTAAATGAATGAATCAATGAAAGAAATAGAACATTATAAACTGCTCTATGTAGGACACAAACAACAGAATTAAGATGTGTGCATCCTGAAAGCCACCTGTGGTTATGTCTGTTGAACGACAGATTTGTCTGACCTTAAGTGCTAAATACCAAACATAATCACAAAGTTACAACTGTAGTACCTTTGAGCAAATGTGAAATTGTAAGTTGGGATATTTTGACAGAAAGAAAATGTTATTAAATTCTTACTAAAGACTTCAGTGTCAACATTTTTATGCTTTCAGAGTAATCGACTGTACTTTCTAATTAAGGTGAAATCATTACAAACAGCAGTTATGAATAGAGTAACTGGAGCAATCCATCAGGTTTGACAGCGGGGGTTTCTGTGGCACTTTTGGCGTCTCTGAGCTGCTATTCTGCGGAGACTCTACCCCATCACAGGTTCTGACACCACTGGTCTTCGTCTGCTGTCTGTTGATACCATTTTGTGCTGTCAACAGAAAATCATCTGAGGTTGTCTTTCATAGTCTTTCCACCCTTTGAGAAGTCTTCCTTGATCTTCTGAGCCGTTCTTCAATTGGCTCAATAGCAATCATTTTGGGATGCAGTTCTCGTTCATCCTCAATACATTTCCCACCCATTTGAGATGGTTTCCTCTGATCATCACCTCCACTGTGGTCATTCTTCCTCTGGACAGGACCTCTGGATTGGTAACACGCTGCCATCCTGTGAGTGATGGGATGAGCTATGAAGGCCCAGGTCTCACTGTCACAGAGGAGCGAAGGAAGTGCAATGGCTTTGTAGACTGATAGCTTTGTTGTTATTGTGACAGTCTAGACCTTTTCCAGCATCTAGAATCTGGGGACTTGTATGTGGCTGCAGCTCTAGCTACCCTCCTGTCAAGTGATGCATCATCTTATATGACCACAGATGGTATAAAAAAACAAAAAAAGGTTGTAACTTCTGTACCTGAAAATTGAAGCCAATGTGAAAGTGCCTTAGTCCCTGTAGTTGCACAAAGACTTCAGTCCTATAGAAGTCTGTGGGAGAACGCTTTCATTCTTCTCGAAGCTGCAAAACGGAACCTCACAAACCAGTGGCTGACACCCCAGTAGCTACATCCATCTTTTATACTGTCTGTGGGTATAACCCCACCTTGATATGTGAACATATGAACCAGGTTGAGCTGATGGTCATCTATCATGATGGGGGCTATCAGTTCTGGAGTCAGTGGTTTACTAATGGTGAGGCCACAGTTACCGTCTAATGTTGAACAGTTTGACTCTTGATTGTACTTGGTAGAAACACCAAAGTCAGGCAACTCAGTGAAAGCATGCTTGAGCCCATCCATGAAAAAGAGAAAAGAGACGAAAATGGGCTATTATTCCCGACTTTGTTAGGAGCAACATTTGTCAGTGTACAGAGTTGTTCTTGTGAAGGGGTGTATTTAAAACGGAACTACAATCTTTTCCTAGACCGGACTAAATTTGATGCCAAAACCTGAGCAGTGAGTGAAAGCAAAAAGTATATGGCATATTTTACACTTTGTGATATGAATGTGTTGGAAACCCAAAGATTCAAAGATAGGTGCTGATAAATGATCTTTTTCTCTGTTTTAAACGTCTTTGACTAGCTTTCTTTATCTACACTTATTAACTTTGGTCCCTTAAAAAAGTGGTATTCTTCTCCCTCCCAAACGCCCCCTTCTTAATAGGACACAGTGTCATAAATGGGAACATATTGCTGCCATCACCAGCCTCTCCTCCTGTGAAAAGCAAAATTGAAAATTGGATTGATGCTATTTCTTCTTGTGATTATTTGTTACCGTATCTGTGAGATCTGATGAAATTGCCTTACAGTCTCACAGAATGTAAAACCATGCTGCACTGGAGGTGCGAGAAAAGTAATTTGTCGCACATTGTGAAAATGTATCTTCCCATCTTTGCCAGCTCTGTCTTTTGAATATTACTGTGAAAATATGCCCCATTCGTCTCTGAATACAAACATGTTTTATTGTTGTTATATCTATTGTTACTTCTAAGCTTAATCATAATGAGTATGTTCTGCATAAATTTCATTTTCAATTTGCTTTTTTTTTTTTTCAATAAAATGGAAACCCAACACATAAAAAGCTTTAACTTTCTGCTGTCTGCATGCTTGGTTTGTCTCCCACCCTGTCTATAGGCTGAGTGCAGGCCTATATGCTTATGATAGGGGGAGGCAAGCTTCCGCTGGCAGTAAATAAAGCTGGATTTAGATCAAATCTGTCTGAAGCAGGGGAGGGCAATTAATTTTTCCAAGGGGCCACATGAGAAACTGGGACTGTTGTGGAGGGCCACACCAATAAGCTGAACTCAGTTCTGCTCACTATTAATTTTATCTTTTTATAACTGGTAAGAGTGGATCTTACAATAAGCAAATGAAAATGTGAAATAGGCGTAATAAAACATTTTATTACTATTTAATAAGCATTTCCAAAAACAATTGTCAACAAAAAGTGCATGTTATGCAACATTTCAGAGACTTTTAACTTTATACAAAGTGCTGTTGATATTTTTGCTTTACTGACATCACCCGCAGTTTTTCAGTTCTTCTTTCTTGTTCACTGAAAGAAATCTAGATTGTTTTGGGCTTGAATAAATGCATTAAAGTCCAGTTCAGAGTCTGAGGTCTCATACTCTTTTTAGCACTTTGCCCAGACGGATCCATCTGACAGCTGTGTGGTAGCCTATGTCGCCATGTTCAGTCTCATGCACCTCCAAAAGTGCAACAAAAGTTGAGTTAACTATTTTAATTACAATATCAACAATGTAGTTCATCTTTTACACTGAATTACACAACACCTTCTGGTGTATAACACCATGCAAAAATATTAGTTCAGTTCTGGGTTCATTTCAGTCACTTCATCTCACATCCGCTTCAAAAGTCCAACATTTTTCCCTGTCAGATTTGGACAGCGATCGGTTGTAACACCTGCCAGTTTGTCCCATTTCAGTCACAGCCTTTCCAAGCATGCAGTTGCCGCCGTGAACAAATCACTCCTTGTTGTGGTCACATTCATTCAGCGCATTGCTGCCAGCTCCTCCATAATTTCAAACTCTTGTTTTCCCATGTACAAAGTTGAGTAACTGAGCCAAGGAGAAAACATCAAAATTGTCCGCTTTGTTTTTCAAATGAAGCTCCAGATTTCCCACAATGTCCTCGATCCATCTTGTTATGGTTCACCCGGAGAGGGGCACATTCCCAAATGCTTCTTTTTTCTCACATCACAAGCTGGCCTTGACTGCTCCATCCCTGTATGTGTAAAAAGTCTGGGTAAAAAGTCCTCGTCTTTGCTAGCAAAGGCTCAGGTGTTAATGGTGAATCAAACTGTAAACCTTAAACACGGCACACAGCTTTACTTCTGGCCTCAGTAAATAAATACTTTTATGTACATCTCTTTAAAAAAAAAAATTCATTCTTCATCAAGCTTTCTTTTTTTATTGTGATGAGTTTATCAGAGAGCATTCGGTGGCTGAAATGGGACAAACTGATGTAAACCTATTAACATTTGAAACCTATTTCCCCATTGACCTCACGGGGGCCATCAGAGGGCAATGGGAAATAGAATGGCCAGGTCTGGTCTCAAGTAACTATGCTGCACTGGTTTCTGTACTTGTGTACTATTTTTGGTGTTTCAGTCATGCTGCTCTGGAAGGAGAGTTGAACGTCAGCAAGCACAAACAAATAAGAGAAGGCTCCCTGGATTTCAAGTCCAGCTAAAATGCAAAAAAGGATAAGCAGTTCATACTAAGACCTCAGTGTACAAAGGGTACTAAACATCCTGGAATATAAATATTGTGTGTTGCACATCTTTGAAGAGTCAAGAACACGTTTGCCAAATTTCATGGCTCAGCTCCTTGTGGTTTTGATCAATCTGTCCCACTTTTTCTATTTTATAGGTATTTTTAGGTTTTATCTTTCCCTAGGAGAATATATTATAAAATAGAAACAAAAATTATGTTTGAAAAATGAAATATATAAAATTAATTGACATCCACTTTTGTCATTACTAAAACAATCAGGTCGCATTCATACCTTTGCCATGTATTATGGTAATAACAATTTTAGTTAATTCTTAACATAACTCAGCAACACTAGGCTAAAAATGACTAGCAATCACAGATTTGAATGTTCATGAATAAAAACATAACCTATATCACTAAAAACTAAAAAATTTATTTAGTTGCAGAAATTCCATGTTTGGTAGTGACAGTCTTAAAAAAAAAAGTTGATTTTCAGACGTTGCAGCTCAGTTACTCAAAAACGGTAACGCTGCTCACCATTAGAGAGAGGACGTCTGTCTTTATTATTGTTGAAAATTTGGGGTATGTGGCTGAAAAAACGCTCCTGTGGACCATAACTCTTCTGTTTCAATAGTGACATGAAAACATGGGGGAGCTTTTTTGACATATACTACTTGAATTCACGACAACGCCACACAATCAATTTAAATATTTAAGTGTTCTGTTAAAATATATCAAAACAAATTCTAAAAGACAATCAAATTTTAAAAAATGTAATCATATTTCCATTCACTGACATTTAGACATTCGAGTTTGGGACTGCTGTGAGAATTCTTTGAGATTAATTAGATCACAACATGATATTAATAAATATCATGGGTCCAAATATTTAGTTTTGTTTTTTGTTTTTTTTAAATGTGTTTTTAAGTATGGGACTGCAATTTGAACCAGTTCGGAAGAATGACCCATATAATACTGATTTCTGGAGCTTTTGTTTGTGCCTTTTTTAACCATCTATTATGCTAAAACTCCTGTAGAAACTTGTTTATCCCCAGCAGAACATATCTTGTTTTTCTTGACAATGTTTAAATATAGTCCTCTTCTCCAAATCTATCCTGGGGACAGAATTAAGTTGCTGTGTCAGACAACATCTACTCTTGGTGTTCATTCCCCTCTTACCTGCTGTTAGCCCTAGTTAGCATATAATGCAAATGAGTCTCAGTGGAATCCATGAAAGTAATTGCCTCATTTATCCAGACATCCGCTTCACTTTGATATTGAAATCTTATTGCCCATTAAAATGTAAACAGATGCATGCTGGCATATTTAGGCTTTCTCACGCAGTCGCAGGCACACACATCCACACACAAAAAGATGAACACTTCCTTTATACATAGAATGCAATACCTTCTTCTCTCTTTTGTTTGTAAGAATTGATCCATCAGCATTGGGGAGTTACTAGCTACATGTAACGGAGTTATGTCATTTGAATACTAAATGAGGAGTCCACTGGAGGTCATTTTTACAGGCTCTGGCAGTACTTGTGTCACGGTCAGAAAAGCTGACCGTGTGGCGTGTGAGAAGGGTGAGGACCCAAATGCAGGACTCAGAAGCAGGCAGTTGTGAGTAACAAAAGATGAGCCTTTATTGCGGCTGAAAACAAAAGTGAACAAAACAAGGCTGGTTACCAAAACTAAGAAAAAACTAGACTGGGGAACACTAGGAGCACAGAGGACACAGGAGCGGAACACAGTCATGAGGACAACAAGAGACAATGGGAAGATACACAGAGGGATAATCAGGGAACAGCCAACAGGTGGGGTAAGTAAAACAAACACAGAGCGCAAGAGATAGGGACTGACAAAGAAAAACAGGAAACAACAGAACACGGAGACAGTGATGTACACGTGACAACACTGGCAGGCAGGCTCATGTAAGAATATAAACTTAAGGCTACTTAAGTAAAGGTACAGAATGGGAACACGTGAAACAATAAAGCAACTCAGTGAACACGAAGGCAAACTAACTAACTCCAACAAAGTCCATTAAACACAAAAACACTAGGTGCAGATCGAGGACCGTGACAGCATGTCCTGTTCCTCACCACACAAAGGAGCAGATGCCAGTCCTGCTGCTGGGTTGATGCCCTTCTACAACTCTATCCAGCTTTTCCCATGTAACAGAATATTTCCTCCACACTGTTGAGACTGTTCTGGGAGACACAGATAACCTTTTTATAATGGCATGGATGTACCATCCTAGAGCTGGACTACAGGGTGGCAGCTACACAGCTGGACCTGTGCAGCTTGAATGGGCTGCAGGTACTGCCTCACGCTACCAGTAGTGACAAGAATACTGACAATAAGCAAAGTTTGTTGCCTCTCTAGTGCACCTGCTTTAATTTGTACCAAACTAGGTGAAATGGATTCTTAATGGTTTATGCTTCGAATTCCACAGACTCAAATCCCTGAAGTTTAATTGACTTTGTGTTATACTTTGATGATCGAGTGTTCCCTTAATTTCTGAGCACTGGAGTGTTGAGCTTTATCTTATAATCCCAATTCCAAAAAAAGTTGGAATGCTGTGTAAAATGTAAATAAAATGCAATGATTTGCAAGCCCAGAAAACATAGAAAACATAGCAAATGTTTAAGTTTGTTTTGAATTTGACGGCAAGAGCACGTCTCAAAAAGGTTGGGATGGGGACAGCAAAAGGCTGGAAATGTAAGTGATGCTAAAAACAAACAACTGGAGGAACATTTTACAAGTAATTAGGTTAACTGGCAACAGGACAGTAATATGTTTGGGTATAAAAAGAACATCTTTGAGAGGCAGAGTTTCTCAGAGCTGAAGAGGTTCACCAATTTGCAGAAAACTGCATCTACAAATTGTGGAACAATTTCAGAATAATGCTCCTTGACATAAAATTGCAAAGACTTTGAATATCTCAGTAATCTACACTACATAATATCGTCGAAAGATTCTGAAAATCTGGAGATATATCTGTGTGAAAGGGACAAAACCAAAAATGGGGAAGACCCGAATCTTTGGGCACTCAGGCCACACTGCAATAAAAGCTGGCCTGATTCTGTCATGGAAATCACTGCATGGGGCCAGGAACACTTTCAGAAATCATTGCCTGTGAGCACAATTCATTGTGCCATCCACAAATGCAGGTTAAAGCTCTGTCATGCAAAGAAGAAACCATAGGCGAACATGATCCAGAAACACTGACATCTTCTCTGGGCCAAAGCTTGTTTAAAATGGACTGAGGCAAAGTAGAAAACTGTTCTGTGGTCAGACTACTCGGAATTTGCGACATCCTCCAGAGTAAAGAGGAAAGGAACCATCCAGCTTGTTATCAACATTCAGTTAAAAAGCATGCAAAAGCATGCATGGGAGTATTGGTGCCTAATGAATTGGCAGCTTGCACATCTGGAAAGGCACTATCAATGCTGAAAGGTATATGCAGGTTTCCCATAATGCACTGTTTCTTTTTATTCACCTTTTTTACTCTGTTTATACTTTACTCTGTGTTTAATCATTCTCTGTCTCTCTTTTACAGCATGTCTTTTGTCCTCTCTCTCTCCCCTCAACCCCAACCGGTCGCGGAAGATGACTGCCCCTCCCTGAGGTTTCTTTCCTTTAATAAATTCAATTCAATTAAATTTTATTTAAGGAGCGCCAAAGGTGCTTTATATTTTAAGGTAAAAACCCTACAATATTTACAGAGAAAACCCAACAGTCAAAACGACCCCCAATGAGCAAGCACTTGGCGACGGTGGGAAGGAAAAACTCCCTTTTGACAGGAAGAAACTTCCAGCAGAACCAGGCTCAGGGAGGTGTGACAAATATGCCAAAAAAAGAAATCAAGAAGATGGCAAATGCTTTTTCACAGCACTTTAGTTAAATACCAGTAATGAGTAATTGGTTTTGTAATGACTAAATGGAGCGGCCTGGTTGGGTTTTGGCATACAACAGGCACAGCTTCCGTTATCATTATCACCTCATCATAGGACATTTGACTGGAGAATTTTCAACAGTTACGTGTCAACTGATTCGCTGCCCGAATATTGATAGAAGTGGTTATTTCCCTTCAGTATCCTTTATGGCTGAGTTCAGCGGATATGAGATAAAGAAATTTCATACCGAAGCGTATAATGGTGACTGTGCCTGTCATCATAATTGTTCTCGGGGTGCAAACGATGAGTTACGTGGCTCGGTGTGGCATGTGTTGGACTCTCACAGGTGCAACTGCATGCAACATCTGCTAAAAATGAGCGCGTGTACTCAGCAAGCTTCCCTGTAAGAAAAAGTCACCCTAATGTGCTCATATTCTAATCTGGAAAATTATTTGGCAGCATTAGGTGATAAAGAGGTAAGACTTACCAGGCAGTGTGGCATTTCCACCTACTTATCCTGATTCAATGCTGTAATTTGCTACCAATTTCAAAGCCACCCCACAGTCTACTGTCCCAATTTTCTTCACATGCTCTTATTTATTCTGCAAACCAAATGGTGCCAGCCGAGGGATCAATGCACTCTTCCTCTAAGTTTTTTATTCACAGCATCTGCTGGTGGAATCTTTTGGCAGGTCATTTGCCTGGAAAAATATTCAGTGTCTCCACTGCAGTGAGTTTAAGGCTTAGTTGTATTATTCATTCATTTTCCAAACCTACTTATTCCTGTTCAGGGTCACATGGAGCTGAAGGCCTATCCCATCATGCATCATGGGTGGGAGGACGCGTACTGCCATCCTGGCACTAAGGCCCACTTTCACACCTGTGCTAAACAGTCAGTGTTGTATCAGAGAAGTTCATTTTTGAGGTTTAAGGTAGGTTTTGTCAGTATGCTGAGGGCTGCTTCATATCTCTGCCCGCTTAGCCTTGTAATGAAAACAAACACAGCCTCAAGCTGTTACTTATGAGACCAGATTTATAAAGCAAGGTCAGACAGGAGAAGATAGAACAACACTCTATAAAAATGATGTGACACATGTTTCCTCTGGCTCATTCGTGAAATATTCTGGTGTGTGACATATCTGGAAACAATGCCTTTCGTAATCCCATTTGTTCACCTCCAGGAAAAACAGTGGCTTCTTTTGAAGTTCTGCCCGACTTTATGCAGTACTGATTTATTTATAATTTATAGCCAACAAAAAGGCTTGTAGATGTAAAAGCACTCCAAGAGCGAGTCTTCTATCAAAGCCGCTGCCCGAGTTCATACTTGATATAGAATGTAATCCAGATTCACTCACAAACAGCACTGATCACTTTGGCTCTTGCTTTGGCAGAGAACTATATCTGTTTGACTTACTGTGAAGTGAGTGGCGGCATCTGTCGGATGAACAATTACATCTTCCACTTCCAAAGACAGTAAACAGCACTGACATAAGGCTTTCGGCTCCGTGGGGATTCCCTTCAGACATACATTTTACTTCCATTCAAGTTCATATAAAGCTCTACTTTACAGGTTGTGTCTGTGGAATCAGAGAGGCATAACATCCACTTAACACAGCAAGATGATATCCTCACAAGCACTCCATTGATCAGTGTTTCACAGTTAACTGGTGAGTTCCTGTCATTCGCTCTGGTTACAAATGTATTTTGGTCATTTTTATGCATTGTTAATCCAAAGGGAAACATCTCATTGTATCCATAAATGGAATTCCATTTCATCTCTTATTTAAAGGAAATTAATCTAAGTCTAAACTGCAGGTTGCTTAAGTTGCATAAGCAGTTGTACACATGCCACATCATCAATCAGCTGTTGTTATCACAATGTTCGCAAGCATTGGTAGCACCTTTCTTGCGTCTCATATGTTGGGTTCCTCTGAGTCATGGATTTACGGAATGTGACAAATGCCAACGGTCAAATTTCTGGCAGCTCCGTTTTATATGGTCACCATTTTAGTGTGAAGCACTGCCAAATTTTCATCATATATTTTTTATTCGCAATTTGTCAAGCACTTTTAAGTCACAGCAAGAAGATCCTGAATTCAAATCCAGGCTGGGTCCTTCCTTTGTGGAGTTTGAATGTTCTCCCAGTGCTTGCATAGGTTCTCTCCGGTTTCCTCCCATATTCCAAAGACATGCATGTTAGGTTACTTGGAGATTCTAATTGGGCTGCAGGTGTGAATGGTTGTCTGTCTCTCTGTGTCAGCAATACGACAGACTGGCAACCTGTGGAGGGTGTACATCACCTCTCACCCAATGAAAGCTGGGATAGGCCGCAGCCCCGACCCTGAATTAGATAATTGGAAGAAGCTGGATGGATGGATGCGTCATGGTGGTCCAGTTGTTAGTATTACGAGTTCAAACCTTCCTGGGGCCTTTCTTTGTGGAGTTTGTACCTCTGTGGGTTTTCTCTGAGGCTCCATTTTCCTCCAGCTGAAAAACACTGTTACGTGAATCTAAATTGGTCATAATTAAAAAGTACAATCACGACCAGAAGTGTTGCAGTGGCACAAAGTCTGTTTTTCATGCACTTTGGCACTTAAGTTTTTATTTAATTATTTTTTCAGGTTTATAGTGAACAACAGTCACAAGCATTTCATAAATTTCCAAAATCTTTTGTCACAGTCCCTGGGTCTAGGACCCAGAGTTTTGAGTTTGTGTTGTTATAATAGTTCCTGGTTTCTTTCTATTTCTATTTCTAGGTTTTTGGATTTTTATCTAGCCCTGTTCATGGTTTTAGTTATATTGTATTCTCTGAATCTCTATATATTCCTGTCTCCCTTATGCTTCCATGTCTGGTTTAGCCCTCGTCTCTGTGTTTGGTATTTATATTCTCAGGCCCTCCTGGTCTTAGTTATCAGGGCTCTGTTCTTGGTTATTTGTTGTTTTCTATCCCTCATTTAGTTATTATGCTACCGTTTGTTACCTGTTAGATGATGTTAGTTCCACTGTGTCCAGTATGTACTAGTCTTGTCTCTGTCCTTAGTGTCTCCATGTCTGTCTTGTCCCTCTGTATCCTGTCCCTGTATTTGACTGGTTCCCTGTTTAGTTGTGTCTGGTTAATTTTATCTTCCCATTAGGTCATGTCTCTCTTCTTGTTTTCTGTGCCCTTAGTGCCCCGCCTGCTCCAGTTGCTTGTTATGCCCTTGCTATTTCCATTCTCTTCCTTCAGTCTTATCTCCATGTTTTGTTTTGTTTTTATCACCTCTCACGCACTTCTGATAAGGTGCAATCTGCATTTTGTTGCACTGTACTTGTACTGTACTGATGCTCACACCTTTCATTGCTGCAGGACTCAGACTGAAGTCTGATGAACGCCCTCCAGAGTCTACACAAGCTGGCTGAAGCTGTACTTCAGGGCCTTTGAGCATTTTGGTTTGTCAGAGCACCATGTGTTTAGAGCACACACTGTTAGTCTTTGCTTTATGTTTGTTACCTTAGGATTCTTATGTTCCCTGTTAGCTTGTTTGTGCTTATTATACTTGATTGATTGATTCTTTGTTTCATTTGTTTTGTGTTACATTGCCAGAAAAAGCTTGTAGGGGAGAGCTTTTCTTTTAATATCCACCTTTCTCCCCTCGGTTTGGTAGGGACTTGATGTGTGAGATTGTAACTTTTCTTTGACCAAGTTAGTTAATTAATGGAGTTTGGTTTCAGGTTTGGGCTGTTTTGTTTGTTATGTTGGCCTTGGCTCTCCCTGAAGTTAATTTATGCTTCCTTCAAACTGATCCGAACAGATGTTTTTCCATCTAGTGTTGTGTTTCTGCCTTTACCCCGAGACCAACTCGGGGACGTCACAATTAGCTAACTGGCTGACAGCTGTAGCTGTCTCATTGTTTTAGCAGTCACTTATCTGTGCTTGGCCAATGAATTATTCTGTTCATAACACTGAAAAAAATGTGTTTTATGTTTAGCCTTTTGTTTAGCCTGCTACTGACTGTAGCGTCCTCTTTGGTGTACCTACATATATTAAAGTCAAAATTTGAACCTTTTGCTCTCAATACTCAAAGCAAGAGGGAAATGTAGGAACTGAGGAACCTAAGGGGGCAAATTATTTGGTAAGGAGGCAGAAAAGAAAAGAGTGCATGATTCAGTTGGATACGCAAACACACCTACAACAGCTGATGCAATTACAGTCAGGCATTTCAAGGTAGGATAAAGATAGGTCTTGCCTTTTGAGCAGATGGAGTCTGCCGCGGTTTGATGTGAACCTGTAGACACTGGCTCTACAGGATGCTTTTTATTTGACAGCTGCAGCTTGGCCTGAACATCAACAGCTAAACTGCGAAGATAATTAGAGGCAACATCCCGCCAACAGAATTATACAATATATTATAGTATTATATGCAGTATTATATAATTCTTTCTGTGGATGAGCAGAAGATTTTTAGAACAGATACATAAGAGTTTCAGGATGGAGATAGTGATAGTTTTGTTTTTGATGGAGCTGTGGCTTTAAATTTCCCACCTGTTTTGGACACAGAAAATACTCAAAATTCAAAATACCTGAGATAAATAAATTAAAGTACCTTAAAAAGTGTTCAACCCCCTCCTGATTTCTTCGACAGTACTTCCATGTGTGCGGGCGTCTCAAGTGGCTCAGGTGGCGAAATGGGTCGTCCACCAATTGGAAGGTTAGTGGATCGATACCCGACTCCTCCAGTCAGTGTGTCGAAGTATGCTTGGTCAAAATACTGAACCCTGAGTTACCCTGATGCATCTATTGATATATCTATATAAGTACCAGTCCATATACCATATCATGCTAAGTAAAACCAAAATACTTTTTTAAAATTACAATACATGCTAAAGCACAAAGGTTACCTAATACCATAACCTACTAAATCCAGAGCAACAAAGCAAAAAATCACCAAGAAGAACGTGAGGGACCTCACTTCATGTGATGTAAGCTGTAAGCAGCCTGGTATAGTTTAAATATTGATAAGTAGGAACACTGCCTTCTTTTTGAGCCTTTTGGCCCCGAACCTCGTTGGGAGTGCTACTGTGCAGCCTGGCTTTTAGATGGTAACTTCCCTCTGATGAAGAAGGATGGAGGTGAGACATTGTTGTCATAAACTCTGACTGTGAAACATGCTATTATGCTGCAGCCTGAGCTTACGTGGACTCTTCACACTGACATTTAAATCACTGCTAGTAGCGTGTACTTTGCTGTGGCTGCAGGTACTCTTCACTCAACTCACTAAAGGGAGATCTATATCAGGACAAAGTAGCTGAAGTGAAATTGAATGCCATGACATGCGGCACCATTATTTCATTCGCTCCAAGGAATCTCAATTGAGATTTACTGGAAAATCCCATTTTGGCAAAAAGAAAAGCTCTCTGTTCCAGTGAAGTATGATGTGCTGGCATTCACTCTGAAGGAGCAGGAGAGGGTCCATGAGCAGTGTTTATCCACTTTATATATATACACACACACGCTACTGTATTGTTGTCATTACTGCTGAAAGGAAGAAAGCTGATCGATCAGAGGTAGGAAATGGACTGCGCGCAACCGAAAGTGACTGAGGAAAATCTCCTGTAATTATAACCTTGTTTAATTAGCCTTAACATGATTACCTAAGGGACTGGGTCCTCTGCAATTTGAGCAAGAGGAGGTCATGCATGACAACTGTTTTTTGCACATTTATTACACTTACAGAAAGCACCACATTTTTTGACACCAAGCTATGAGAGGGTGGAAACCCTGACAGCAAGTCTGTTACTTAAAAAACCAAAAAAACTCGTAGCTACGGAAATCATAGGCTTCATATGTATGAGTGCATTTCACTCCCCTAAGTGTTTCACTCAGCTGACATTGATCTTTAGTGAGCGAGCAGGAGTAACACATGTACTGCGGCACTGTGCGAGCGCAGAAGATGAGGTGAAGCTCTCGAGAAAGCTGCAGGGTATTGAGAGTGTTGTGGAGCGTGATATTAGGGCCAACGTTTCCCATCGAGAGACCTACGAGCCGTAACGGTTTGCGAGCATCGCCAGTCCAGCAGCTATGACAGACAGGATCACTCAGCCGGAACAAGACATAGAAAAGGATAGTGAAGAGTTAGAGCTGCTGTCCAAACAGACATCCTTTTTTATTACTGTGAATTATGTTCAAATGAAACTACCTGATACTATTCTTCTGTTATACCCAGTGTCCATATTCAGTTCTCAACAAAGGAAAACAAACTGCAACAACATCGTTCTTCCAAATTGAAGGAGATCATAATGCTATAGTCTCTTACCATTGTGCAACTGATGCACCTGTTGCCAGTCCTTGATTATCACAAGTGTTTTTTCTAATCAAGGACTGCATTGTCAGTGGTAACACACTCAGGGGAGCGGAGTACCAATCTAAAAAATGCATCAAATCAAGTCTCTTCTTTTTCTTTTTGGTATTCTTTCCTCTTTCAAAGCAGTATGCATAATCCTTATTTCTTCTCACTTATATTATAAGAAACCCATAGTCATGAAACTGAACTAAGATTTACCCAAAATACATGTAGACACCATCCAGCAGAGCCCACAATATGAACTTTTTACCCCAGCATGGACAAAGCTTCAGAAACAATAGATCCAAGAATTCATAAAGTTCTTCTCATTACCATAATTATATTGTTAACCTGCAAATCATACTGTAACCAAAGGTGAGAACACCAATGAGCCAAAAACATTAATATTGCTCACACAAATGAATAACAATGAAGAAAAAAAATAGGATCAATTCAGCAGCAATGAACATGCAACTAACAACCACAAAGAAGAAAACTGTCTCAAGCACAAACTTTGATCAACACTTCTCACCTTCATCAGGTTTTTTTTTTTTTCAGATGTGAGCTGAATATCATTTGGAAATGAAACCGCAGACCAACTGTCAAACTGATGAGGTCTGGGATGTAGGAGTGGGGCCGTGGGAATCATTCAAAGTACATAACAGCTCATACGTTCAAGCCCAACAACAGGATGTGTATTAAGACAGCCAAGATGGGCCGACACCCCTAGTTTCTATCAGTACTACAGGCCTCCAGATTGTACATGGCCTCGTACTTGGTCCCTCAGTGCATTGAAGTTGTCCCGTACCCTTAGCAGAAAAACAGCCCCAAAGCATAATGTTTCCACCTCCATGCTTGACTGCATACTCAGCAGTTCTCTTTCTGCAGACATGGGGAGGGTCGAGCTGATGCCAGAGAGCTCGATTTTGGTTTCATCCAGCCACAGCACTTTCTCCCAAGCCTTCTCTGAATCATTTCAATGTTCACTGGCAAACTTAAGATGGACCTGTACATGTTCCTTCTTGAACAGGTCAACTTTGTGGACACTGTAAGATTTCAATCCATTACAGCGTAGTGTGTTACCAATGGTGTTCTTGATAACTGTGGTTCCGTCTGCCTTCAGATCATTAACAAGTCCCTCCCGTGTAGTTTTCGGCTGAATCATCACCTTTCTCATGATTGTCCTCGCCTGATGAGGCAAGATCTTGCATGGAGCTCCAGACTGACGAAGACTGATGGTCATTTTATATTTCTTTAACGAGTTGAGATCAGAAGTATATGTGATTGATTGATTGATTGATTGATTGATTGATTGATTGATTGATTGATTGATTGCAATCGGTGTGCCACATGGGCACACAGCCAGTCTGTGGGAGCTAGTATTCTGGCTGGATTGTAGAGGATCAAATACTTCATTCGATAACATGCAAATAAATGTATAATTTTTATGCAATGTATTTTTTCTGGAGTTCTGGTTAATATTCTGTCTCTCTCCATTAAAATGAAACTACCATAAAAATTAGACACTGTTCATTTATTTTTAAGTGAGTAAACTTACAAATTCAGCAGGAAACAAACAATTATTTCCCCACTGTATCATCAAAGACGAAGGGAAAGAGAATCTGTATAATGTCCTTTTTTAATATAACTCATGTTTAAATATTTAACCAAGAGTCCAGCCCAGCCTTGAGCATCAAAAGAACATGGACAGAATTTATTTTTCCGTGGAACACCGATGCAAACGCCACACAAACTCTCCATCCGTGTCTCTGATTTCTTCTTGTTTAATGTTAGGCTTCATGTCTTATAGTTAATTGTATTTTTTGACAGTTCTGGTTTTACTGCAGGCATCTCATTCTAGCATTACCTCCTGATTTTAATCTTTTCCTCCTGTGTTCTGCTCTAACCTGTGCCCCATATCCCAGTTAGTCCTCATTGTGTTTATATATAGTCCTGTCTTTTGTTAGTCTTTAGTGTCTGTGTATCTCCTCAGTCTGTGTATTTGAGCTAAATTTTCCTACAACTGAATATCTCAGAAAACATCAATAGCTGGATTTAATAAGACCGTAAGTGAGCAGTTGGCTCTTGCAGTCAGTGTGTTGGATGCAGGAGGAACGAGCAAGCTTAAAGGCCTGAGCAAATAGCTGTGAACCAGACACCTGATCTCTGTAACCCCGAACTGCAGTCCCATCTAATTTTTGAATTTCAGATCGTTTTCTGTTAAACATGCAAGCTTTTTAACTCAAGATGCTGGCAGCTCTACAATCACAGCCAAAGGTTTTGGCTGGAGTACCACTGCCACTTCTTTGGATTATTTTTCACTATATCATAAAAACATGTAAAAAAAAAAAAAGAAAAAAAGAAATCTAAATTAAAAACTGAAGCAGCAAAATGCATAAAAATGAAAGAAGTTGTGGCCATGACTGTGTTCTTGTGAAACTCCAGACCAATTTGTCATTTGATCGCATGGTTAGTCCCTCACCCAAGATAAGTCCTGCCTGTGTGCAAAGCCAGGAGCCATGTTTTAATGAAACATTAACTAGCCACACACTGTAAAATGGGAACACAGCTGACACTGATCATCAAATGATGAGAAAGCTGACTTTTTATATATACCTGTTAGCTTTAGTCTCAGTGTTTATCCAGCAAATATTTCCTGGCATTGGATTACAGATCCATGAACGTCCATTTAAGGTCATTTAAGAGAGATGAAAAATGAAAGTTGTATGAGCGCCTGGGATGCAGCCTGACTGCCTGCCGGGTATCCTTATTAATGTGGCCTGGATGTCCTCCCTGGACTTTCTAGCAACGGGGTGTATCTTTTTCTTTTTAGACCAAAAACAAAGAAAAATCAAACAAGCAACGTGACCCACATGGCTCACACCTGCAACCAAAGGCTAGTATGAACAAGCTCAACAAGTGACACCTAAAGAGACAGAATTTATCAGTAGATATCGTACATGAATGGCATTAAAAAATTAGTATGTAAAAATCACCTTCTGGTACTTGGAGTGGAAGTCTGACAGCAGCCATTTCATAAACAAATAAGTTACTGAATAAATGTTGTTGTATTTAAAAACAGACACACTTTTCCCATAGCAAGAATATAATCAATATTTTGTAGTTTATGACTGGACCACTACTGGATGCCACTCATTTCTAATGTAATTTATTTCCATGTAGCTCTTTGTAACAACATTGCTGGTTGCTTTTAATACATTAAATTTAGCTCCAGGCTACATTTCCCTAAAATAAAGTTCCCCTCCTCAGAAATTTAATTCCCTCGCCTTCCCTCCCCTTTTTCTTTCTCACCCTTCCATCGCAGCTATTTTCTCCACACTCTCTCATCTTAGCCGAATGACATGCTGACAGATGAAGGGCTGATCTACCAAACAAACCTACTGAGAGGAGGAGTATAAATATACCTGAAGTAGAATTGCACTTGACCATTCATGGGTCAAATGTTTCAAATTTCCTTGAACATCAAATAGAAGCTACTCTCCCATCCAAAGCAAGGAAGATATTTCATATATCGTTTTTTTTTCCCCTCCTCGATGTTGATTTTACAATGTCAGCTCTAACTCCCGCCATTATTTTCACCGACACGTAACCCGTGTTTTTATGTCCCCTGCATCGCGCCTTTATGGTGTATCAGATGACAGATGAAACAAATTTAATGGAACCGCAGATGATGAAACACTATCCAGCAGCCTGTGAGTGGAAGGACATAGGGCTTTTTAAGGCTTGACACAGAGCACCTAGCTGTCAAAGCCTTTCCACTGATTCCTCTTCAGCGCAGTGCTGAATCAAGACCAACGCTAAAGCTCACATTTGCGCTGAATGTAAAGCATGCAGCCAGATAAAGTACCTCATTTCCTGCAAACACTTTCCCTATGGCCACAAAATGTCAAGCTACCATGCGCTAATTTAGCTCTTTTATGGGCACGCTGCAGCTCTCGGGTGTAGATGCATTTCCAAAGCAGCCACTGAGGAGTGAATTACTTTGCTGTAATGAGATCCCCCCCAATAACAGGAAATCTGCATGTTTAGTCACTGAACTGTTTGAAATGCCTGTAGCTAATATTTTCCAGGTTTTAAAAAAAAAAAAATGGATAAGGTTACTGTTTCCTCTGACACAGCAGAGGGCTGGTGCATTTCTCCGTCAGTGAACCCAGGACAAATATATTTATTGTGAAAAAGTGTGCTAAAATTTGAAACGTTGGGTTGCTAAGTCAAAAATAATGAGATGGTGTTTAATAATGTGAATTTTAATTTAAAAATAGTGAGGTCAAAACACACTTTCTTCAGTGCTTCTCATCTGCTTTATGTACTCAAGTGAATATCTTGCAGTGGCTCCTGCTTTCTGGCTAATTTAAATTCCCTCAAAAACTAATTATGCACTCAATAGTCTATTCTGTGGAATTAATTTATTAGCTGACTTGTCAGAAAGCATCTCACATGATCACTGTATTGTCTTGTGTTTATACGTTGAAGCACAACTAAATATTGTGCATGAGAATAAAAATAGAATCTTTCAATTTAAATCAAGATGCCCTCTCTAAGTTTGCATGCACAGTAGAACAGCTGTTTTATCCAGGGTGTGAATAAGTGAATGAGTGGAGGTCACCTGATCCCGAAGAAATTGAAGTGTAGGTAGTTATTACAGGAAAAAAATGTAAGCGCCACTTATTAGCAATGAGTGCATGCTCATTCAGAAACTGATTCCACAGAATTCCACAGGTCTTTGCAAACTGGAATAATGCACACATTTATTTGCATGCATTATGAGGAAGTGAAATCTGTCCTCATGTGGTCCCTTGAAATGAAATGAATGTGGAGACACAGCCTATAATGTCAGTACTGACATACTTCCAGATTTTAATGTTGTGTGAAGGGCATTATTTGAGCCACTTGATGGTTTTTTGCATGCTGACTCTGTCATGACTTACACTATACTAAAAAAAAAGGGGGCCACATCAATTCAGTTGTTTCAGTCCCATTGCCACAACAGTATAAGATCAAGCACCTGACCATG
>JAVDPK010022081.1:0-31843 GCA_034780415.1 Cichlasoma orientale | reverse complement strand
AGCCACTCCACAAAGGCATAACATGGAAGGGCCACCTCAGCACAACAAGACTCAGCTGTACTTCTACACCTAAAGGATGAAGGAAATTCTTCCAGTTGTTGACTTTTTGGACTGGGAGGGCGGGATAGTTTGAAAGAGGAGTAAAAGAAGCCATCAATGTTAACTGTAAATGACCATCATGGAGATGGTGGCTTACAACATCAGCTGTCAGCTACCTACAGTGTAGTCTTGAGATCCCTCCCCAGGTACCTTATAACCCCCACTCACACCTTTTTTTTGGAGGGGGGGGGGTGTCATACAGTGGTTCCACCTGAAAACCCTGGTGGTAATGACCCACTCCTTTTATATAGATTATAAATTATATTTAGACATATGATATTGATTTATTATAAATTTAATGTATGGTGGTCAGAATGAGCACCTATGGGAGTTCTAGTAGTTCGAAAATTCTGGGAGTTCTAGTGTTAAGAAAGAAAGCCACATAAAATAAATGGATAGATAGATAAATAAATAATACACAAATAAAGAACTCAGGACCAACTTAAGCTCTACAACATCCATGGCCTTCAGTTGGTTTGAAGTTGGTGCAGAGCTGCAATTCCTTCATTGTTTTTGATTGTTTTGCATTGTCTGCATTGGATCCAAACCACACTGATGCTGCTGTGCAGTGGACCACAGTGGACAAGGAAAGGGGAAGACAAAAATGTGTTGTAGAAGAAATGATGGTATATCTCGGGGGGGGGGGGGGGACAGAAGGAACTGAGGGAGGGAACATTGTAGCAATGCTCAAACACGAACACACGCACACACACATCCACGCAAACAAACAGTGCCCCCACCCCTACGGCTCAAATGTCAACAAGGAAAATTGGAAATGAGTAATTCTTTCAGAGTGTGAAATAGATTGCTTCTCATATACGTACGTCCCTGAATATGACAAATTGATTCTTGGGGAGAGGCGAGTGGCAAATCCACCAGACAACTTTTATTGTATATTTTTTTGAGTTATGATTATGATTATTTATTTATTTCGTTTTTGCCAAACACAGCTCTCCATTGTAATTGGAGTCCCCTCACCCGCAGGGGACGTGTTCCTTTTGCAACCCTCTAATTTGTTCTTTTAGCAGCCTTGATTTTCATTCCGTCGATAAATCGGGGAGTCGGAGAGAGAGCACGACGGGGGAGAGAGAGAAATGAGGGAGTGATTATTCAATATTAACATGCTGGAGCCATCTGAGATGTTTCCTTCGATTACAGTATTCATAATGTACCCTGCTGTCATTCCCATGGTGTGTGTGTGTGTGTGTGTGTGTGTGTGTGTGTGTGTGTGTGTGTGTGTGTGTGTGTTTGTGAGGGAAATCAAATCGATTAGACGTCTGTACAACCCTCTGAAAATTGTCTGCTTTCTGTTTGTGCGTGTGTGTGTTTGATTGTCCAATTTTCCATCGTCTCATTTTCTATTGTGTTTCCATACATCCAACTCCCTCCTGATCAATTCTTTCTGTTATTCCTCCTTTGCTGTCTGCCTCCACGCCTCTCTCCTCTCCTCTGTCTGTGTCTCTGGATGGTCAGTGTTTTATGAAGTTGGAAGCGCGTTGCTCTGTGGATAGAAAATTGGCTGGCTAAAATAACTCCAAATTGCTGGATTTTCTAGCATGCATGCACACGCATGCGCGCGCGCGCACACACACACACACACACACACACACACAAACACACACACACCGACCCACACACACCCATTCTAAAGTCCTCTTATGCATAGTATGTTACACCTACTTCTGTAATGACTGCTTATTCACTAAGGTGATAAAAATGTATTCTCAAAGTTTGTGAAGACTATTGATTAACCTGGCTGGCACTTTTCACTCTTTTCCTCTTAGTAGGCATTCCTATACATATAGAAATCCTGTAGCCCCTCACAAAAGGTCAACTCACATTTTCTTCATGTCATATACACTTTCTATAAGTATCTATAAGCACATCACTGTGAAGGTTTGAACTGATGGAATGTAGCTACTGATGCAGCAAAACGCTCAGGATGCTTTCACTAGTAAGTAATTCCTCAGTTTATCAGTAATCTGATAAAAGGAGTCAAAAATAATTGTTTTACTCAACTGAAACGCAAACAAGTCAGGCAACAGATCTTAGAGTAGATCTCATATCCATTTTTTAAGAAAATACATTAATCAGCAGCAATAAACAATAACAACATGCCAGATTAAGTGAGCGTATGGAAGCATTAAGTGGAGTTCAATAAACCCTTAATTGAGCTTTAGAGAGAGGACAACAAAGCACTTAGGTAAAAGGTTAAACTCTTAACAAGAGAACGGCAAGAATAAAAACACTAATAGCAAATGAGATGCAATGTGGAAACATTAAATATAATTCACGTGGAGCTGCTGAGCAAAACAATGAGGCGTACCAGACAACAAGGCAGCTGTAATTAAAGCATTCATTGCAGAGAATATGAAAATGCCTAAGTGAGGGGTTTATGAGGGCCTGGAGACTGTCAGAAAAAAAAATGATGGAGAGGAAGCTTACTACTGTTGAAGTTCATGAACTGCTTCTGCAAGTGCCCGGAAATGCTAACGGTGTAGAAGTGTGACCACCAGTGAACTAAGATGCTGTTTTAAGATGCTGAATTTGACCACATTAAAACCTTGCTGCTTCTTTTCTCCAGTACCCTGTAACTATCTTGCAAATTTTGCTATTTAGATGTCTTAATACGACCAAAATGTCATAAACTTTAATTTTCTTTTACAATTTATAATTCGATAATTTGAGTTTAATATTTACTTTGCAGAATCTTACTGGAAAATCTCTGTGTGTCTTTGTTTTTTTCAGCCCCCACTTTCTCCTACATAATCAGGAACTGAGCAACCAAACTGGTTCTTATCTATATCACATACTGTATTACAATGTCATCATGTTGCATAGCAACCACCCAACAATGGGCTGAACCTTTTTATTTTTAGCGTTTATGCACCTGTGACGCCTTATACAAGCATCATATTATTTTTATTTCTCTGAATAGCATCCAATTTATATCCACCAAACTTCAACAATGCATGATATTTTATGATGCAAAGAGGTTGCCTGGCAACTACCTACCAATGGGCTAAAACGGTCTGTTTGTAGCACAAACAACACCTTTCGAAAGCATCCTATAGTTTTATTTTTATGACATTTCATTTATAGACACAAACGTTGAGTAATACATGCCTAGCAACTACATAGCAACTGGTTTAAATGACACACTTTTACCATAAAACATCTAACAGCCCCCCCTTTGATAACTTTTCTCATTGTAATTAAGTATGTCAGTCTAAGCACATACAGAAGCCAAACAGTACTGTAGCATATGAGATGTTATGGGCAAATGTTATACTTTAATCCTACCAAACACTGTAGACCTCACGACAACCTGCCACAACACATACTTACGTACTGTACCACTGAAGTGACAGTCTTTTTTTCAGTGGTAGTATTTCTCCTTTTACTGCAGATGTGACTACTTAACAATTGCTATCTCTTAAATTTTGAGTTGATTTGCAGCATCACAACAAACCTTCTTTTTTTTTTCTAGCTGTCTACATTTTATTGTTTTATTTTTCACACAATTTATTCTCTGGTCCATCTGCACGATGAACCAGACGTAGCCGAGATTTGTGTCGCAGCTGCACAGCCTCGGTTTCTGACTGAACAAAGCTAATGAAAGCCCTGAAAGTACAAATCAGCAGCATAAGACAAAGGACAACAGCAGAATAAATGTTTGCAAACATCGTGTCCAACTGTGTTTGCTACAGCACGTGCAATGAAAACAAAATATGGCAGGCATATTGCATTCTTGCTGTCTGCTGCACGAGCCTAGTTGTGCATTCTGGGGAAAATACACTTTTCATGTAACTTATTGTCAGTATGAGTGAAAAAAGAAAAGAAAAAAAAAATCTGTGCTTTGTGTTACTTTACCGTAAACGGCAAGCTGAAATGTAGCCTATTTGCAGGCAAACTTAATAAAAAATCTTGCAACACAAACAAAATATAATAATTATGAGGCTCACCTTTTTAAAGTACCTGCACACACAGCTGGACAGCCAATGAGATGCCTTAAATGTAAAGGTAACGGGCACCGAAATAAAACTACAGGTGCATGTTTACTGCCAAACACGCATGCATTCATTTCATACAAATTACTATCTTGACACCCCACTCTTTTCACAGTCCTTCTTGCCAGAGTTCCAGATGGTGACAGGGTCGTATTTGGAGCTAAAACATTATCTTTCTGCTCATTAACCTTCGACAGGGTTTCCATTCCGCCCGGCTGGTTCCCCCTCCTTAGCCACCTCTGTCTTCACCTCCATCTCTTTCCCCTGTCGTTCCTCTCCTCCCTATTTGTCGAGGCACTCACCCGAATGAGACGGGAGCCTTTTAAAATGTCTGGCGATGCTTCATGGTACCTCTCCTCGCACTGGGGATCGACTTATCTGGACAATTTGTCCCACGAGTTGCCAAGACACTAATGAGATCATCTGCAGCAAAGTTTTAGGGGGTTGAAATTACAGCCATAGGAAAAGGCTTTCTTTCACCAGTTTGGTGCTCTGAGCCCCGGTGAGCCCCTCTGCCTTAAATAATGAGCAAAAAGCCAATGCACACAATAGCTTGTATTATTAATAATTCAATCCAAGCACAAGTTAGAAACAAATTAGACAGCTTGTGAAACATCACGTGCATTGTGCAAGTTAATCTTGTATTTCAGTCCCTTCTTCTTCTTCTTCTGCACAGTTTTACTTGTTTTGATGTTTCCATGCCTAAATCCCATATTCAGCAAGAGTTTACTTTAAAGCCCCCCAAATCACATCAGGTGATGCACCCTGTCACCGCTAACCTGGACTTGACCTAACTATGCAGGTGCCGTCCACTGACTGTGAGCGTTACAGGTCAACAGGCCACACCGGTTTTGTGGTGTCTGTTGTCATGTAAGCCGAGGTTTCAAATTTTGAGCACAGCCTGCTTCGACCCACTGTGAACCCTGCACCTTCTGATAAGAAAATAAAACCTTCTCCTTTGCCCCTTTCCAAAAATACACCACCAGCTTCACCCCTCGTTGCATAATACTGCAAACACACACACCGCACAAATCTTCACAATTTTTGACTGCTTTCCCTCCAGAAAAAATCTGCTTTTTGAGCAGATCGGAATGGCATTTCCACCACTTTTTGTAAGCTTACATGAGCCCAGCACGGCTAATGCTCCAAGATAAGTATGCGCAATATTATGTAAAATATTATTTTCCGGTCCGGCTACTTTGTGATTCTCAAATCAAACCAGATAACAGTTCAATTTTTGATTCAAAACCCAGGACTGAACCTGTCCTGTGCTGCCAAAGAGGCCCCTTTAATGTCGACATTTCAGATGTAACCCCCGAAGTCTTGCATAAAAGGTTTTGAAATTAAGAAAAAAAAGGCATAAAACTGTTAGTTTGAAATTGCAGAGGGTAAAAAATGTGGATAGATGTGGAAATGCAAGAAACGTGCAAAAACTCAAAAACCCAGAATTTCTCTTTTGGAGGAAATATAAGAGAATAAAATATTCCTCGTCTTTCCGTGTGAGGACAGCCAAAGGGCGTGTATGCACACACACACACACACACACACACACACACACACACACACACACACACACACACACACACACACACACACAAAAGATATTTTTTGCAGCAGTTGAGGACATTGAACCCGCTGGATGAAAAACTCAGGGACATACAACAAGCAAACACCATTAATGGCTCTCATCGCTGCTTTGGCATGATGTGAACATCATCCTCATTTTACCTTGTACTAAATGTGTTTGTGTCACCACAAGTTTGTTCTCATCTGTGTCTTCTGCGGGTTACTGAACAGAAGAGACCAGCTTTTTTTTTTTTTTTACCCTCTAAAAACATCTCTGCACTAAGAGCATCATTTGTGCTCCAGTAGTTTACACTAATACCTGAGGGTGATCCGATGCAGGTGCTTCAGTGCCACATCGGGTCAAATCAGGACCCACACTGGGAAAATTATTCCTTTTAACACATAATAAGTTTACTGGATAATGAAAGCTTGACTTCTTTTGGGGAAAAAAAAAGTGCCATTAGGCTTAGTAGTGTGTGTGTGTCAATAAATCCCACAATGGTGAGATGAGGGACTGACTGTTTTATACAAATTGTGGGTATAATCTTCATAACACTGACATTAATTTCTTTATTTTTATAAGAAACTGTGTATACCAAAATGTCAAAACACATAAATGTGTTTGCATATGCACTACCATACACTTTTTTGTACTTATGTGCATTTAGTTTGGATTTCTGTATCAAAAGTTACACAAAGCTATTGTTTTGGTCTTGTACAGGTTTTGTTTACATGACAATCCTTCTTCTCACACCTGCGCAGCAAGTCACATCACCCGTCAGTGCTCCACCATGCACCAACATCACAGGTCTTCTAAGTATAAAACATTTTATCAATTATTTATTATTTATTCAAATGTAATTATTCCTCAGCAGATACTCTGCACTCTTAAAGGTTTTACCATTCAAAGTTTTACTGCGCTCACATGACATGCAAAATTACGTCATCATGCTGTATTTTTAAAACACCTTCAGACAGATTTGTGTTTTTTTCTCACCCTCTTGCCCTAAAATAACACCTTGTGTCGTGCCTGCTGTTTTTACCTTAACATTGGACATGCTGTAAACTTGCAAACAGAAATAAGTTTGTACATTTAAGCATCTTCACAACGATGGGAAGTCTTCCAGTCTGAAAGAGTGTTCTGTTTGTCCCTGTCCCCTGAATATACACTGAAGTATTTTCCACTATCAGTGCCCAAAGGTAGAAAGAGTGCCCAGAAAGAGCGTGGCCAAGTTTAGGAAAGATGATGGTTTACCCACCATAGAGAACATTCAGCATCATGGTTCATGATAATCTTCAGACTTTGTGAGGTTATGACCACTAGAGGGTGCCGTCAGGAAACCACGGATCATAAAAACTTTCGATTAGGCGACATCATGAGCACATTGCTCAACAGTTGTCTGCCATGTTGGATGAGGTAGGTTGCTAGGGACAAATGCGTTTTCCCCAACTGGTTCACAGTGCTTCCTGGAGGCCGCTGGCTGTTGCTGGGTGAAATTGGTTGAAATGAAGATGCTGCAACTAAAACCTCCTAGTGATTGCTTTGGTTGCTAGCAGATTGCCACGGTTGCCTGCAGTTCTCACGTTTGTCTGCAAATACTTGCTGACTACTAGCCGAGCGGTAGTGTAACTAGAATTAGTGCGACGCAAACCAGAAATGGAGAAGGGCCACCTTCAAAGGAAGAGATGTGCCTCAGCGCTTCGGCCAACATGTTTCAAAAGGCACAGCTTCTACTCTGAAGGCAAACAGGGTCTATTTCAGGTTTGTGTCACAATTTTCACAGTTTCACTGCAGCTGGCCAGTGTTTGTGGACAAGTCCATCACTTCCATTCAAATTAGATGCTACTTTGGTAATGTTCATTCAGAGTGTACAGTATAGGTACACTGTACAAATGCAGATACCTGCAAATTATTGCTAAATAACACACAAAGAAAGCATGAACCTCTTGGGTGGGTTGTTAATTTAATAATTAACTGCACATGCGGGCCATACAGCCTGCCAGTGCTCCAACAGGCACCAACGCCACAAGTCTTTAAGTATGAAGCACTGCAAATGGGAAACATCATTTTAAAACATGTGGATTGACCAAGAGCAACTTCTTGGGTTGAAAAACAGAACCAATGCAAAAGCGTGAGCATGTATTGAGTTAGTATAATTATGCAAAGCTGCATGGTTTCATTGTATATATGCTGAGAGTATTAAACTAACTCGATAATCTTAAAAAGATGAGGAAAGTTAATGAAAATGCTGTAAAAGAAATGAGCACTGATTCTTCAGTTGAAAAAATGACAACTCCAAATACCGTTTTGGCCAATTGGATTGCTGATCACATTATTATGCTTTAAAAAAATGTTTTTGATCATTTTAATATGAAAGAATTCATCTGCCAGGGATGTAACCTCATGAAAATTAGACCTACTGTTCAAAGTCTGAAGCATCCAAAGGAAATATGGTCTAGTATCTCATTCAGGAAATTGTGGCATTCTTGTGAAATTCTGATTTGTGATTTATACCAAAGCAAAGTCTTTCAGTCAGCTGATCAATTAATTAATCTGTCCCTTCATGTTGAAATGGTTTTTAACTTTTTCTGCTTGAGGTGCAAACTGCTTGGAGAAGAGGAGCATATTGACAACCTGGAGGATGCGGTATTGATGTGTGATCACTCCTACTTAGTGAGGGGAGCCAGTGAAGTGTGACTGTGAATAATCAGCCTTAGCACTACATCACCACCAAATTTTCCACCAGCGGGGCACACATGCCCTCTGGGATGGTTGTAAGCAAAACAAGAAACGGTAATGTTTTATCTGCCGGCCACAGTGACTGGCTGAGTTCAGGCTTAAAATCCTACCAGAGAAACAGCAAAATGGACTCTATTTGATTCACTTGTAATCATATAATAAAGAGCTTTGACGGCAAATCAAAGGGGAGATGGAGCCAGCATGCTTTTAGTAAAAGGCCTGCATGGGATATTTTCACAATTAAAAAAAAAATGCAAATTCATAAACTGTGTGTAATGAGGACTATAGTAAACAAAATGCTTAGGGTACAAAAAAAAAATCTTTGCACTGTAATCCATGCAAAATACGGTAGTAGGAAGATTGATTTTCAGGTCAGACATTTACCATAATGCGTGTTTATAAACGTGATTTCTAAAGCTGTTTGGGTGGGTTTCTTTTGCTACATAAAGTGTTTATGTACAATTCCCTGATGTGTTTTATGAAAAGGATTCTGCTTTTGATTTACCAACATTTCTTGACCTTGACTGATAGATGCCAGGATGTGTCGCTCATCCTTATGCACTCTTATGCACAGATATGAATTGCATCACCGGCATGCTTCGAGACCTTCTGAAACTCAGAAAACTGTTTCCTTGAAAAGTATTTAGTATTTCCATCACCCTTTTCTTCTTGTTTTCGAGTTTCCTATTAGGTGTCAGAAATTATATTGTTAAACAAAGTTTTTGCTCACGAAATATTGCATCATTTTCGATATTTGTCTGCTGTTACTTCAGGAAACACATTGAATTTTGTGCCTTTGACAAAGAGGCGTCGACAAGCAGCTCAAATAAATGAATCAATAAAACACATTTTCTGAAATCATGGATTCATCGGCACATATTTCATTACTTTCTCTCTTATTAGTTTTATAATATGCCGTTATGGCTGCTATTTGTCACAGTCTTATCTTGGTGGCTGTCGAGAAAAGTGCCATGTAACTCTAAAGTGTATTACTTTTATTCACATTTTTTGTGTTTGCTGAGTTTCCCCTCAGCTTTGCTCCCATTGTCACATTTAATGAGAAGATTGCAAAGCTCAATAAACTATTAAATCTCTTGTAACACAGACATTATTGCTGTTGGCTAAATAAAGCGAACACTGCTGGAGTCAATTCATATTTCAAGTGTTTCTCCTGTTGCGAGGTGAGAGCTGTAATAGTGGAAAGCGAGAGCTCTATCAGTGCCTACTTGTGATACAGAGTTGTAATTCTCGTCTCAGTGGGGATCTCTCTTTACTGTTTGGATCATTATTTTCTTCATAAGTGTTTGCATTATACTGATTTTTATTTTCACGGTTCCCATTTTCGGATGCCAAGCGAGGGTTTGCTCAGCAATTGCCTTTATTTATTTATTTTTATTTATTTATTTTTACAAATATATATACTGATGCTTTGCTGGAATACTGATATCCTTTACAGCAGGATCATATCGCTGCCTGCATGCCTTGTTTCTGTCAAGGATGCAAGGATGTTTTTCTTTTAATACAATGACCTGCCTGACACTCACACAATTCAGCTGATTTGAACAGGGAATGCTCCCTCTTCCCATTTAATAATATCTTTGTAGGGTATTGAGAGCATATAAAAAAAAAACAACCAACCAAACAAAAACAAAACAAAATTTTAGGCAAAAATGCTCGCAAACAGGCTCGCAATAATTGATGTTTTTCAAGCATAATTATTATAATAGTTGGTCTCTTAGTTTAGCTAATGTTACCACTGACTGGCACTGATAACATTAGCTAATTTCACATCCTCTTCCAAAAAGGTTGGGGCCGCTGTGCGATGGCAGACAGTGTTGCAGTATTTCTGGATCTTTGTGTGTTTTATTTTATTTTTTCTTCTGCTTTGGCAGAGTTATAACTTTTGGGGTACAGCAACAAAGTGCGTTCGCTGACGACAGTTTTTGGCAGTGTTCCTGAGGCCATGCGGTGATTTCCACTGCAATGTTTTATGTTTAACAATGAACAGTGGGGGTTTGCCCTTCACTGGCATTCACTCAGTCTTTTAATTATTTTATTTAACATAGATGATGAAACCCCCAAATTATTTTTGCTAAGAAACATTATTCCTAAATTGTTAAAGTATTGTTGAAGTAAAACAAACAGCCAAACAAACAAAAACCTTGAGTCTTTCATGCTGCTCTTGACAAAGAGCCCAAGGCATTGACCCTGCCTCCAAACTACCCAGATCCCAGATTAAACATCTGCAGGATGTGCTAGAACAAGCACCATCCTTCATGCAACCCACAGGACCCAAGTGATCTGTTAGTGTCCTCGTTACAGACACCAAAAAATACCCCCCACAGGTCTCGTGTCTATGCATCGGAAGGTCACAGGTATATTACCGACATGAAAAGTACATAATATGTGGCAGGTAATTTTAATGTTGCTGTAAATTCTTGCACCCAGTTTCTCATCACTCCATCTCGTAGCTGTTGAGATATTTCACTCTAAAAACACTAAAACTTTAAAAAGTCAGAAAGTCATAAATATACAAAAGTATGGACCAGTTTTGTATGTGTGAATATTTCAGCAAATAAGTGACAACTGTGACCTCCTGCTGGCTCTGGATGTAGACATTTCACTATAACCAAAACAAATATCCAAGCATCTTCACAAAATAAAAAAACAAACAAAAAAACCCTGAAATGCATGGTAACTGACATCGCTTTCTATTGCCCCAAACCATTTTTCTATCTTTAACAATTCTCTCTATGTTGCCTCAGTTTCTTGTTTCAGCAGACACATGAGTCATAGGAGGTTGGCACCACAATCAAGGGAACAACCAAGGCTATGGCTTTGGCAGACACAAATTACCCCAGCAATAGAGCTCAATCGCCCCATGTGTGCAAGGAAATGGAGGGCAGCAGCCTCAGAATTAAAGGAGCAGAGGGAAGACATGAACTTCCCAGAGGTCTATTTCTCTCCTTTTTTCTCTTTTTCTCTTTCTACCACTACTCAGGCAAGTAACAGTCAGCAGAAAGCGAGTGCTTTGTGGCAGTGCAAGGTGATGCGAACAAAGAAAAGGAGGCATCTTGTCAGGCATAGTTTCCCGTTCTTTGATTGTGGTGACAAATAGAAGGTAGACAGGCCCCGTATCTCGAGACAGTTAGGTACATACAGTATGTTTGCACCTAAAGCTGAAACAGTAGTAAACATATGTGCCAGAAAATATGCTCATGTGAATAACAGTAGCACGCCGTGGCCCCAACACATGAACACACACACACACTTACAATGCCTTGTAAGTGGAAGGCGATTGATTTTACCCCCTAGGTATTTCAAAAAGAATTTGTGAGTAGCTGTTTTTCTGTGAACCACAAGAAAATTGGAGGGAAAAAAAAAAACACAATTAAAACTGCTTTTGATGGAGGGCATGGCCTTGCATTATTCAGGGCTCAGCTGCCGGCCTTAAGGATGCTGTTCAAGTTTTACTGACAAGCTCCTTTTTTTTGAGGCTTTCCTCAGCTTTAATTGCTCTGAAGGAGTTTCTTGGAAGAAGAAATGTCCAGAGCTGACCTTCCGCTGCGCACATTTCACTGACCAAATAAATAAATAAATAAATAATCAAAATAATTTATTTTTAGCACTTTTATTCTTCTGAAGCCTGTGGAGGAACACCACACAGAAACAGAGGTAGCCGTGGTTTATTCTGTAAAGAATGCTTCCCAACCAATGTTAAAGCAAGAGGAAGAAGAGCGGCATTAAAAATGCAACACAAAATTGGCTTTTATAACACTAAGGCAAATGCAAAATTGCTGCTGAATTCTCACTGGTTATTCAATAATGTATAAGTGGATGCTAAATATTACATGTCAATATTCCAATGTTATGAAATAAATTAAATGAGACAAAAAATAAAAGCAAATATGTGGTCTTTATTTCAATTATTTATGGAAATGTTGGGCATGCGATTCTATAAATTCTATAAGACTTTTATGAAGGTGATCCAGAGAAACCTTAAAAGAATAATGCACGCCGACTCACGCACACACCCACATTTGTCACTTATCAAGCTAACACTCCTCCTAATCCAGTACCTTTTACACTGAGCTAAATGTTTATGACCAGCATTACCCTTGTCTTGTTTGCAAAATTTATAAAAAGCTTTTGTAAAAAGCCATTTTCTCTACTGATGAGGTTTTGTTTGAGTCTAGTTGCTGACCTGGGGGGGGGGGGGGGGGGGGGGTTTTGTTTTAGTCTTGTTGGTGAAATTGACCCCCCCCCCCCCCCCCCGTCTCTGTTTTTGCGGTTCAGTATGTCGGCTGCTCTGCCACCTCAGCAAATGTTAGAAAAATTACTTCACTGTGACACTTCGCTTACCTTTGGATCTAATGTCAGAAATATTATCTACAATTGGTTTGAAATGTATTAAAGGGGCTAAGTGTGCAGACCTCATTCTGCTTGGTGCTGAGTAATATGTGGAGGTTCATGCTGTCATCCCACTTTTAAGTGGAGGGTTTATACCGACAAAAACAAAGGGCTGTTTTTGGACGTGCACCCGTGAAGCTATCGAATGATTTCGAGTTTCTCACAATCTGCTTCATAAGAAATATCTTAAATGCCACGATATTCTGAAAAATGATCAGTGGTAATTATTTTATCTGTCACTGTATTGAATAGTAGAAATACTGCATTCTTATTACAAATAAATAGTGCCAGTGTGTGCATATATACTACTCAAAAAGGAGGAAAGGATCACATCAGAAATCAAACTTAAGATGGTTCAAGCATAATTCTGGAGAGGCAACATCTCCCAGAATGTATTTCAAAAATGTTCCAGGACTTCATGCTATGAGTGGTGGAGGGATTGGTGGGTTGTGTCACCATGTGATGTAACATGCTCTCTGTAGGCACTGAATTTTCTCTGACATGCTTTTGAATTAAAATATCCTCTGTTTCAGATTGTTCAGCAATGAGCAGAGGAACGAACCAACCTGAAATTTCCAGACCAGTTGGGGAAAACTCTGTTAGAAGCATTAGGAATGCTGCAGCAAGTGTGTGGAGATGAGATGATGTCACAATCATGTGTTTTTGAGCGGTACAAGAGGTTCAAAGTGGGACACGAGGACGTGAAAGAAGACCCCAGGAGTGGAAGCCCTTTGACAAGCAGGACTGAGTCCAACGTTGAGCGTGTCAGGCAGATGGTGCGTGGGTATCGTGGGGACCCAAATCTTGACATCATCTCATCTCCATAGACTTTCAGCAGCATTCCAAGTGCTTCTGATGGAGTTTTCCCCAAATGGACCAGAGATTTCAAGTTGCTTTGTTCCTCTGCTCATTGTTCAACAAGCTGAAACAGAGGGCATCTATTCAAAAGCATGTTTTTTAAAAAAGTCAGCGGCTACAGAGAGTTGAGATGACAGGTACATGCTCCCTGTTACATCACATGATGACACAACCCTCCAACTCTCCCCCACTCATAGCCAACACAGCACACTCAGTCCTGGAACTTCATTCAGCTTTTCACTATAATTTTAAATATAAAGTCCAAAGAGATGTGAAGGAGGTCATCATTAGGCTGAAAAAACAAATACAAACGTATCAGAGAGACAGCAAAAACTGTAAGAGTGGCCAAATCAACAATCTGATTCATTCTTTAAAAAGAATGAATGCAGCACCAGGCTGAGTAACACCAAAAGGCCTGAAAGACCACAGAGGATAGCTGAAGTGCATGATGGTAGAATTATTTCCATGGCTGAAAAAAAAACAACAACTTCACAACATGAAGCAAAGTCAAGAAACTTTTAACATGTGCAATGTGCTGCCTTAGAGCTACAGCAAACATCTTGTATAAAGTAGCCTGGAAAGAAATGCTTGGCTATAGACAATAATCACATATTGGATGTTCCTGCAGTGATTCCCTAATCATGAGAAATAAAAAAAGGTGAATGATAATTTGTTGATATTATGCTGCAAGATCATTTCTCAGTGAATATTTATGAATGAAAATGTGCTCACCATCATCATTAACTTTCCAGTTACCTTAACACATTCAGGCATAAAAATACATTAATTATATCATAAAACATTTATATGAGTAAAAAAAAAAGGTAATCTGCTCATAGTTATTTTTCCTTCAAAATGTATTTCCCATTGCACTCAATATGCATAGAACCATACAGGCAGGGAGCACGTATTTTGAATAAAACATGATGCAAAATGTTTTTAGCAGGTAACATTGGTCAAAAGCTACATGTTTTTTTTCTATTTATATGCGATAATGCACTCTGTTCTCACATGGTAACACGCTGATTATAAGAACAGCTTCATGAATACATTTTTTACAAAGCCTGAGTCAGACTAACCATCAATGACACTTCTACATTCCCTTTTATGAGCCTTCATAAATAGTTGATATTGTGTTGCATGACACACAGATCTGTTACATCACTCTGACATGCAGCCAAGGCCCCAGGAAAACATGTCTCATAAGTAAGCTCGTATTTTATGCCACTGAGTTCCACACTGAGGAAATATTCATCTGTGCAAGTCTTATTTTGAATTGTTAAACAAGGTAGAAAAGGTTTTCCAGCGGGACCTAATAACGTGCCAGGGTAAATCAAATCATGCTTTAAAATATGGTAGAACACTTTAATATAATTTAAATAATGTTGCTTATGAAAAGTTTTCAAATATGAAACATCGCATTCAGGTTGAATCTAATAAAGAATGATTTAGCTCGCTTGCCCTGGTCAAGTCCGGTCCCGCGGGCTCATTTAAGCTATAGTAATGTGATAGTTTATTGATCACTGTGGGGAAATAATTTTATACACCCACAACCCCACCCCCCTCTGGGGAGAAAGGAGGCTGGTTTCAGCTCCACGACTGCATTCCTCAGCAGACCGGGATTAATTACATACTTGAAGGTTATCCAGTGTTGATTGCAATGATTTTTAAAATAATTTATCTTAGCAGGATTCAGAGATATGCTTGAGCCAAAATTATATCATATCCTGTGCAGCTGAATGGACACATTTTTTAAAAAAGTGTGCACTCATGGTACCGTGGGACATTTGGAATTAAACCGTCTAGCAAATGGCAGCTTCAGCAGTGCGTTGTAGCTTGACACTGGAGAAAGATACCACACAACATGATGTGGCCTAAATGTAATAATGATGAGAGTGAACATTTTTTAAATATGGCTCCAGCATGCATAATTAATACTAGATGTTGCGAAATCCATTTTCTTGCCTCAGCTGAATTTGTCAAATTCAGAAATAACGACTTGGTGCTGCAGCGCCGATGCTGGACTAAATGGGCATTTTCTGTTCTTGCTATAGTATGTAATGGATCAGCTAATACGATAAATCATAATATACTGTGAGCATTCGAAGCGCATTTTTATACAAATGATCTTTTTATTTCTTTCTGTCTCCAACTTGTACAAACTTTTAAAGATCAAGCATCACAAACTGTTAACTTATACTGATACACATGTGGAGCTGTTTCCCAGGTATTTTCCTTTGCTGCTGCTTATCCAGTTTAGGGCCACAGGGGGGGCTGGAGCCTGTCCCAGCTGTCATGGGGCTTGAGGTGAGGTACACCCTGAACAGGTTGCCAGACAACCATCCACAGCCAATTTAGAATCACATGCATGACTTTAGACTGTGGGAGGAAGCCGGAGCACTCGGAACATGCACACTTTACACAGAGAGGAACCAGCCAGTCAGTGGACTGACTTGGAACCTTAACCCCCAATATTTTGAGCACAGTAACACCACACCAACACTCATTCCTAACCCTCATTGTTTTCATGACTAAGGTCATTATTGTTCATTAACAGTTATTTAATTTCGCTTTCTATAAAGATTTTGGAACCATTTGTGTTGAAAACTGCCATCACAGTATGCAGTAGGGGCATATAACAGAGCCTGCATCTAGTATTTTTCTACATATATTAGTAGTGTGGACTGGGATTGCCTATTCCTATTAGTTCCATTCATTACCCACTGGAGGGAGGCCTAATGTATCTTCTCCCCTGCTACCGTCATAAGCCTCAGATTGGTTCTAGGTGGTTGGTGGACTGCAGCCTGCTGCAGTGGAAACATATTGAGCTTCTCCACAACTTTACTTGGGGTCATTTCATCAAAGGAGAGGCCTTCTGATTAACTTTCTCTCAGCCTCATTGCTTTGAGTGCCCAACAGATAGTTTTCATGGGGGCCCTACTGTCCCCTGATTCTGTACATTGACATTACTCTGCTTGATGAGACGTTCACTGAAGTTCCAGCCAAAGCAAATTACGTGAGCAGTCATCACGGATGTATTTCCCAAAAGTAGCTTTACTGAAAAGCATCACAAAATACAGTTAAAGTCTAAAAGTTGATAAATGTAATGTGATATGATATCCTTCCAGAGTGAAATAGGTTTTAAAACGGTTTATTTTTGTTTTTTTTTATATATCAAAGTTTCTGAGGGGCAACCTTGTCTCCTGTGAATTATATTTCCACACAATGAAGAGACCTTTTAAGCATACAAGTGCAAAGGCAAGTTCTCAGCGCAGGATCTGTTACTTTGCACTGCTGCACATACATGAAGTAAAGCACAAAAAGGTTAGTGAGTCCTGGTCCTATCAGAAACAGGTGTGGCAAAAGTTATGATACTGTTACACTGTATTACTGTCTTGTTCATGCGCCTCAAATCTGCAGCCAGAGGCAGATGGCACAGATTTTTGTACAACTTGTACAGTGATGACAGAAATAAATAATAAAAGCCAGGAAGCACGCAGATGTGCAAAGTCAGTTTCAAGGTCAGCAAATTACGAAACTGTCAGAGCTCTGTTTGTGCTATTTGTTGCAGCATCACAAATATAGGGGCGTGCACTGCAACAGCAAATACATTCTGAAGGAACTGTAGTTGTGATACCGTAATGTTTGCTGTGAACATAGTGAGAGAACACTGTTAACTAACATTTTGGCAATTAAAGAATGAGAGCTGGAGCATATTTATTGACAATTAATTTTAGAACCATAATATCTGGTCTTCTATTAGAATATCAACTTGTTCTGGCTACAGTGCATGTTCATTTCGTCTAAACACTGATATTTCCTTAAACATAACTAACGTGCTCTTGTTGCCTGAACTTAGCCACAGTCAGTGTTTAGTGTGATAGCTTATACTTGGTATATTTGCCAATCAGCATACAAACCTCCTGTAAGTGTTTGTCTGGGCAGCCATTATGTCAAGAATTAAGGTGTAGAGGAGCAGCTATACGTTTTTCTTATGATGAGGGTGAAGGTGAAAAAAGATTTAGATTCTTTTAGCTACTTTATTTAAAAAAAAAAGACATATATCAAAAACAATTTGCTGATGTGCTTAGAGTTAATGTAAAAACAAACAAACACTTTCTATTACATCACAGTCATGATGTGGTAATTTTGGGGTAATATGATGGAAACAAGAATGTAAAATACAGAAAAAACAAGTTATTACAAAGTATTAACTAAGTAATATCTTGTATCTTGCATATTCCCTTTATAGGTCTGATGGGATGGTCAGAGTGTGTTTATGGAGCCAACACATGCTGTTTTTAGTCATCAGCATATATGGGTATACATATGCTTTTATGAACTTTGATTGGAAGAGCTGGATTATCATTGTGCCTGCATAACTACATAAAAATTGTTCACTCACCAGCGGTTTAATATAAAATCACCATAACACCCATGATTGAGTCATGATTATGACATTTACAGTTAAATATGGGCATTTTTTTCTGATCCTACATTTTCAATTGTAGGAAATATTAATGTGAAATTTAGTAGAAATGTAATTTTGTGTAAATTTGCAGCCCTAATTTTGGGATATTACACAGAAACTACTGCACATGTTTCCAGGTAACAATTATCATTATTTTTACACTGATATAAGGTAGGATTAATTACAGCATTGTAACATGTTATTACTATCCTAATATGTTAAAGTATCAACCAATATTACCTTATTTTTATGAGTTTACTACCACTTATTATTATTATTATGAGTTTACTACCACTTATTACTTTAATGTTTAGGGAGTTTTTCCATATTCTTACCCTCTTGTTTCCTCCTTATTACACTCTATTACCACATTATTACCGAGATGTAATAGAAAGAGCAACCAATGCTACAAAAGCCGATAGTTTTTTTTTTAAATTAGTATTTTAAAATTAGTATGTTATGGTGGAATGTAATGAAAGCTGACCTTCTGTCTGACTGCTAACTAACAAAGGAAAAAGCTTTAAACTCTTGAAAACTGCATCCATCTTCAGGGCTTCATGTAGGAGGAAAGTCAGCGATGGTTCAGTGCAAATGGTCATTCCAGGTTTTGAGAGAAATCCCTTGACAGATGCTGGTATTTCTGGCTTTCACTGAGAAGCCAGTTCATTTTAACGGTTCATTTTCTTTTATCTTTAATTCATTCTCATAATTAATTTTTATAAAATGGTTCAGCAGAAAAAAAAAAGGTATCACCCACACTCTTTAAAGTATCAATTCACTTCCCGAAAGAACATTTTTGCAGTATGTGGCCATTTAATGGTTTCTCATTTTTGCACTAAAACTTGCCAAGCACACATTTTCTGGCAGAGTGAACTTTGGACATTCAACTTTTGGACAGCCATCTGACAGTACAGATCTTCTTGTAATAACATAATATACATCTAGAAACACTGAAACCCCCTGGGCAGTGGGTGCAGTAGGGTTGGGTTACCTTTCTGCAGGGTATCACTATGCTCCTGACAGCAAATGGTGTCAGGTTTAATTGGAACAAGCACAAAGTAATGGAGCGTGTCAGATGGCTTCCACTGAGCCTGAGAGGAGGTATGGCTTCTAGGTTTCTCCATGGTTGGAAGGTCAGAGAGGGAGGGAGAAATACAAGCGTGAGATGCAAGCAGACAGAAATGGAAAGAAGAAAAAGAAATCATAATATTTGTTTTACTTTATCAGCGCAAATCAAAGATGACAAGAGGAACATTTGTATTCCTCTAAAGGATTATGAAAAATTGCCACACATTCAACGGCCTGCAACAACTGCAAAAAACATAAAAGGTAAGGGTAAAAAAAATGTTTTGTTGTTTTTTTTACGTTTTATGTTAGCGTGCAGAATGCAATAATAGAACATAAAAAAAAGAACTGTTGCGAAGGGATTTTGTGGTCCTGCACTCTCACTGTGGACAGCAGCACCCAATACTAAATAACTATGGCAAATAATAAATATAAAAATGTTACAGATGTGGGTCAAGAGATGCACAAGCATGCAAGGAACCAAAGAGATGAGGGAAAACACGAAGCAAGGGAAAGGTGTTGCAGGGCAAAAGGCTTATGTTACTGCTGCAAAAATCCATTTAAATGGAAAAAAGGAAATACTGAAGGTAAAGTAAAAACAATGCGGGGTAGCCTAACATAGTAAGCCAACAATCATATGAATAAAGAGGGGATGTGTCAAGACAATACATCTCTTTTTAAAACTGAATTAAATATATTGATGACACTGTTATACCAAAATGTTTCAAAGGTACATGGACAGTGTCGTGTAAAGCTGTGCCCCAGACTCCACCTCTTTTTCTTTCCTGTACATTGTTATTTAGTTCACTCATATTCATTAAATACTTATAAAGCAACGGACAGTTGATGCATGTAGAGGAATAAGCAATAAGGGATGCAGAAAAACCCCATTCTCGATACCAAATTATGTAGCATGTTATAGCCAGTGTTGTCCAGCTTCAAGCTCAGTATGCACAAATTGAAATGAACAAGCCCAAGTTCATTTCCTTGAACCTTTTTATAAACGTGCTGCTCTGAGCTATTCTTTTCTTTTTTTTTTCAGCCAAACCTCCTCCTACAATCCCTGCAGCCCCCAGTCATGGCCACCTCACAAACTAAATGAATTATTGTATGCTACAATAGGATGACAGACAGATTACTGTAAAAAGGCCAAATAAAAACAATTCAAGCATTGTTTTACCGCCTAATCAGAGTGTGACAAAGCAGGGCAACACAAAACAGATCCGTTTACAAATGAAAAAAACAAAAACAAAAACAAAAAAAACAGCTCTATAGGATTTTTTGTTTTTTTGCAGCTTTTGGATCACGATATTGCCTTTTGTAAACTATTTCTTGTTATCAATCATTCTCAGATATTTCCCCAGACAGACTTTTGCTTAAACTCCATCTTTGTGGCTCTCCTTTTAGCACATTCACACACATCTCATTATTGTCTCTTTCTTTATTCTTGTTATTGCCGTCTTCCTTAACTTAAAAATCAGGATGCTGCTGTTCTGATCTCAGCTTTCTGGCAAGTGTTAAACCTTAGATCCTGCTACAAATAAAGCTCAAAGTCTTTGACTGGTTCAACAGCTGCTTAGCTTTTATTCCAATTTGATATACATTTACAAATACAAAAAGTCTGGCTGCCTGATCTTTTTAAATATAGCTCGCACTTTCAACCATTTAAGTTAAGATTCTCCCCACATGCAACATTCATAAATGATCTTAAGTAATGTGAGCTCGACTTAAGGTTAGAAATAATAGATCAAAGCAAGAAATTCGACTGCATCGATTTTGATCTATGTGTTACTTGATGGTAACATCTGATGAGACGGATGCTACGCTGTTGCATCAGAGGGGTAGTGATGAAAATAGATGGCAAACAGTGGAATGAGCAAAGAGGGATTCTAGCATGACTAAATCATAAAAAAACACGAGGGCACAGGCAGTTTTCCAGAGCTGCTGCTGGAGTGATCAGACTTTGAAAACAATCTCTCTTATTTACACGTCTTTGAACAATCATTATACCTCGACATATGTAAACCTTCGGCGGCAGAGAATTCTATAGCTGTCCACTGGGTGTTGCTCTTCAGTCTGAGTTTGAGAGCCCCCCTAGACTTATTTTTATATGGCTGTAAGTACCGCATCTTCATTATGGAGTTCTGTGGCATTGCTAGACCCAAACTAACACTCTGTATTGTTTCCTGTAAAGCACCAGCAATCTGCAGACAGCTACTGGCACATCAGAAACTCTGTGCTACAAATGTTACACTTGCGGGGAATCCTTCTTTTTAACCAAGCTGAAATCATATTTTCCTTATGCGCACGATGAGAAAAAAAAATTACAGGAATAATTAGTCGTCTTTTGAATTCACAGGGAAAGCGGTAAACTAATAGACCAGCTGACACTTTTGGCAATTTAGTTCTAAAAATAAATAAATAAATCATCAAAAGCATTTATGCAGCACTGATAATGGCACTGTAATGTATCCGATATTGAGGCAAGACAGATCCAGATCCAAAAATAATAATAAAATAAAATAAATAAAAAATGTTATGTTTCTTAAAGCAGAGTGTTATGAAGCCCCCCCCCCCCCAAACTTCAATAGAAGCAATGAACCAGCTGTTTGCGCTCATCCATTGTTCCTCTCCTCCGCTTCTTGCTCCCTTGGCAGAAACAGGCATTTAGCCTCTGTGCCTCCTGTTTGCTGAGCCAGTGACAGTTTGCACCGCAGCACTGCTGTGGGAATAACTCCCTGCGTTCACCTTAACACCCTAGGGACCTTCCACTGCAGGGCACAGTCAGTTAAATCAAAGAGGAAGGGGAAGATGCTGTACATACATACAGCAGATGTACTGTGTATTCTGTGGCTCGTCTGCACGAACCACAGAACCACGTGCTCTAAATGCTCTGATGAATGTGATGGTTTTTTTGTTCAGCTAACAGCTTGAACAGGAGTGGGAGTCTTTGGGAGGGGGAAGCGTTTGTGGCAAGAAAAGAGGAAAGGTGGAAACAGCTCAGATACATGGCGCTAACAGAAGACTGTGAGGCTACAAATTAAAACCATCTTGATTGAAACAGACCTCCACTAATATTATGGGATGGACAACACTGTTGGCCTGTTGTGAGACTGCTCCGTAAATATGACTGAAAGATGCTTTATTAAGCAGGCCAGTGCTAAAAGGAATGACTGTAGCCTGAAAATATGAGGCCCAACTTGTTTTAGTAAAAAAAAACAACAGGAAACCACTTGAGATGTAATTTACTTGTCAAGGAACTGGAACAGAGTTACTGAAAGCAGAAGTGCACACACTCATTAAGGTTCATAAAGGTTGTTTTCTAACAGTGTTGATGACATTAGTGTGAGCACTTCAGGCTTAACAGTCATGTGCTTTGCTGCCTCGAAGCTCACGCACAAACCAACTTTGTGTGTGTGTGTGTGTGTCCACGTTAGTGTTTGAGTGTCTGAGTAATTCTTTATGACCACGTCTGAGTAGGTGCTCAGATAAGTCGGGGGTATTTAACCAGTCAAGCTGCTGAAAGCAGAAGATGTAAAGATATGTTAAGAGGGAAGGTCTCCTCTCTCTTATGGGCAGGCAGGCACACACAGACTGAGTGTGTTCCTCACTGTGAAACTGGAATACTGCGCAGCGAGAGGAAAGAGGAAATGCACAGTGTACTGGGTAACAACACCCCCTGAAAATCCTGTTTATGCTGACCTCTGACAATTCGTAATCTCGATAACGTGATGTTAGTGTACTCCACTGATGATGACATCACTGATTGTACAAATACAAGCACAGCACATTAGGCCTACACTTCTAGCACAGCCAAAGTCAGACTTGATGACTAGAAATAGAAAATACTCCGAGAAACAAACAAACCATAAAGTATCAGCAGGTCTAAACAAATTAACAGAGACAAAAAAAAATGTCTGAAAAGCAATAACATGACAAAGGGTGGAAAGTAGGTAGCTTACGGAGTAGATCTGTGAGAGACTGATAGCTTTATGAAGAAATTAATAACAGGTGTAAAGGGAGGGGGCGTGGCTGGGTGAATAGAAAAGGCTAGAGAAACATTTTGTGTATAGATAGGGATGAAGAGAGCTCAGTGAAAATGCAGGGGTGAATGGAACAAAGAGAAAAACAAAGAAGAATGAAGAAGGGCAGCACAGACAATGACAGCATGACAATACTTTGATATTCAAGAACAATGGCTTCCTGTGTGCAAGTGAAAGAAGAGCGAAGAGTGGGGGGGAAAAATGTGGACCTTTGCTAGAATACCTTTTAGCAGTCTTTTTTTTTTGGGACTTGGTTAATTGACTCAAACGTCAGAAACACAAATACACATCACAAATACACGCATGACATCGTTGTACGCATTCAGCAACCACTGAAGAATGTCATGAAATTTTTTCCCAAATTTGCGCCTACCATGTAAACCAAACCGCACAATCGATGAGGAATTTTCGCAATTTTGTGGCCGTGTTGGCTTTATTTGTAACAAATTGTCTGCATTTATGAAGGACAGTTAACCTTGGCAGTTCTACAAGTCAAGTCACATTTATTTGTACAGCACTATTCAGACACAAGCTAAATCAGAGTACTTTAAAGAGGGAAAGAAAGAGCAATGGCATGCAATGATATGAATCATGCACAATCGTGATGGAAATATAAGAACAATTAGAAGCGAAAACAAAACAAGACTAGAGTTCAATTCACTGTTCACAGGTGTCTATGTATACCTGGTGCATTAATGTCTACTGTAGATGTGATCTTCACCAGGAATCCCGGTTGTTTCTGCTACAACTCTAAAGCAAAGTCAGAACAGTGGTAAAACTATGGGAGGATTCGTCCTCTATGGACACCTGTTTTACTCTGTCCTGCAATGCTTGATCTTTAGACCATATGTGAACACGGGAAGCAACTCACTAGAAATGAAAACAAATAAAAGGTCAAGAGCACGTTGCAGACATGGTTTATTGATAAGCCACTTTAAATAATAAAGTTTTAAGTCCTGATTTCAATGAAGTAATAGTTTTAGCTGATCTCAAGTGTTTGGGAAGTTTGCCCCACAGGTGAGGACCGTAAAAAAATCTGCTTCAGTTTGTTTTGTTCTAATTCTGGGAACACATAGAGGTTCTGTTGACCTGAGAGTTCTAGATGTTTTGTAAGGCACAACCAGATTGAAATATAATTAGGTCCCAGTCCATTCAGTGCTTTGTAAGCTAGTTGAAGTATTTTACAAACCATCCTTTGAGGGACAGGAAGCCAATGCAGAGATTTGAGAAAAGGAGTAATGTGCTCGACCTTTTTGCTGTTTGTTAAAATTCTGAATGAGCTGTAGCCGTCTGATTGATTTATTTTTTTTTCACTAAGACCCGGAAAGACACTCTAAAAATAAAGGTGTGAATACGATTTTCTGTGTCTGCTATAGACAGATATCCTTTAATTTTTGCATATTTGTAAGATGGTAATGGGCTAATTTTTAAATTGTCTTTATGTGGCTGTCAAAATTTAGGTCCGAGTCCACAATTACTCCAAGATTTCTGGCCTGGTTTGGGGATTTAAGCTTTTTAGATAGGCAGAGACTTTTATTCTTTTTTTCTTGAGGGCAAAAAACCCCAAACACACTATTTCAGTCTTTTCTGAGTTCAGTTTTGGCACATCAACTCATTAATTTCTTCAATGCAATTTTTGAGTGAATGTAGGGTACCGTAGTCCTGAGGTGACACCTCAGATCTCAAAGCTCTTTAAAATGTTTGTCGATGACACGTAAACATATTCACATGAATGGGAGCGCAGCTGCAATGCAAAACTCCCGTCAGGAGCAACTTGAGTGGGAGAAACTTGCAGGTTAGTGCATTGCCCAAGGACACTTTACCATGTGGAGGGTTGGGCATCAAAAAACCAACCCTGCAGTTAGTGGACGACACGCTCTACTAGCTGAGCCACAGCTGTCCCTGACAAAGAGGAATACTCAATACATATTTAAACTGAAAAAGTGATCAGATTTAATGGTTCAGGTTGCAGAATATTAAAATTTAAATACATTATACATTTTATATACATTGTAACCCCACTCATATTAAAATACAATGACACCTTCACCTCTTCCACAGCAGGTGCATATCTGGAATCTTAAACTGCCTAATGCAAGCCTAAGAAAATGTCCAGAAAATGGGAAATGACAGCTCCCATAGCTGTTTGTCTCAATATTTTAGGACACATTTTTTATTTCTAATTTTAAAGCATCATGTTGGACACTGAGCATCAGCTTTCGCTGATGCTGCTGAGATTTAATTTATGCACCTCAGAAAAAGCAGTGATCTGCATGGGAAACACAAGGTTGTGAGCTGCACAAACTACAACTCAGTGTGTGTGTGTGTTAGTGTATACACCCATATATGGTGTTTGAGCATGCACGGACAAGTCCCTCTGCCTGTGCGTCAGACTGGACAGACCACCATGTGCTGTGTGTTACAAAAGTGGGAGCTCTCAGAAGGATCTTGCAGTATTAAGTACACTCACTCCTCTCACTTCTTCAGTTGCCTTTTACACGTTTCTACTTCACTCCTTCATTTTTTTTTTCTGTTGCTTCTTGCTTGTTTCCTCACCCTATTACTGTCTGCCATTTTCTTCTCTGTCTTTTAGCATTGGTCAATAAATATCACCACTTACAAATTGTTGGATAGTTAAGGTAACTAGTCATTTTTAGTTACCATTACAATTAGATGTGATGCTGGGTGTTGTCAGATATTTAAAAGATACTTATAAGCTATAAATTTGGGTTAACAGAGGTTCAATCTGCAGCCAGCCTAAAGTCTGGAGGTGGTGATTGAGATCCAGGAGTCTTGTCTGCTCACTACAAACACCCTCTAAATCTCAAAAACACAGTGAGTTCTGTAAGCTTACCAGTGCCTAAATAGTTAAAAAGACCCAACATGAAACAAGGCAGCTATGGCATTAAATAAAGGCTTTGCTGGAGGCTAGCTGCTTTCGCCTTCTTTCACCCACTACTTCAACCTAACAGGCCCCACAGCAGTCTCTGCCCCTGAACACAGTGATTAAATGAATGTCAACCCTCCCATATAATTCCTAGTAAAAGAGAAAACAAGCTGACTGCCAAAAGTCCAAAAGTTTAGGGCGTATTAGTGTGATTACTGAAAGTGATGCAGTTAGTGAATTGTAACAGTTTCTACTTGTCATTACAGAAAAAAGTAATCACATTACTCTAACATGTTATTTTTACTTGTCAGTACTATTGTTTCTCAAGTTTCCCAATTGTCTCTCTCACACAGCTTCTGCCTTTCCATTGTCTCTCTTTTTCATTTTTTCTCTCATTTTCCTCCCACTCTCCACTCGTGTCTCAGTCACTTCTTCCGCTTATAGTCACGATCTGTCTCTCGTTTTCACTCTCACCCCTTCACTCCATCTGCCATCCCCCTCTCTTTTAGCCTGTGTTGCTTTTCTTTCTCTCCTTCTGTCTCTATCTCTCTCTCTCTCTCTGCCTTCACCTCCTTGCAGCTCTTCCTCTCTCCACCTTCTTCTCACAGACAGTCCTCATTAACAGCAGCAGCCTCCTTTTGCTCCCTGTTTGCAGCCAATGGGCCATTAGTCTGTTGTGTGCAGGGCAATAAATCGCATCAGGCAGGAACCCTAGTGCCTTGACTTCCTCTCGATGTTGGCCAGTCAGGACAATTTGCTATGGTTTGATGAGCAGTGTGGATTTTGGAAGCCCAGTCATGTTGCTCAGTCCAGTAAGGATAAAGTGGTCTAGCCTCCGCAATGCAGTTGTATGTTAAGAGGAACCATGCCTGTAGACCTTCTCTCAGGTATATAAATGATACATAAACGGACAAGATGTCTTGGTTATTATAAAATTAGCTGTCGACATTGCACTGCAGTCTTACTTCAAACTCTTTCTGGTGCTGCATACCCATAAAACACCATGCAAACTACAGTCTGCCAGCAACTGTGGAAAAAGCAAAACAACCTTAATTCAGTGTTACGCAGTCTGAGTTAGTGTGACAAACTAAAACTTAATTTTAGCAGCGTGGGCGTTGACATGTGTTTTTCTCTTGGGGCCTGCCATAGACTGCACCGTACTGAAACTGTGTAACGCTACCATCCAACCTGTACAGTGGACGCTGCGCCGTGTGCATGCTGGTTTCCAAAAAATTTCTGGCAAAGACTGCTGCCCATAAGCACACTATGTGCTTACAAGATATTTCAGTGCTCAAGTACAAAAAAAATAATTAAAAAAAAATTCAAACATGTTTCCCTTTCATTTGGGGTTGCCAGTGTGTGAAGTTATGCAGCTTTAATGATCCCTGTGGGGAAACCGCTGTTGCAGCAGCAAGTAGTAACAAGAAAGAACAGCAAAGAAGAGCATTAGATATGAAAAGAGAAAACGGATGTTATGAACACAGCACTTTTGACATTTCCAACATTCACACACATAAAGCAGAACATATGTAAATGGAAATCTTTAGAACTGGGTTTCAGGATTCTAACTGCAAACAGCGTTGTATTAAAACAAAGATTATATAGGAATTCTGCCTCCTGAAACAGTGGACAATTATGGAATATTGGAAATATTAATAGCCGGCAATTTACAAGAGTATAAAGATGGAAAATTGCAGCATATATTAAAGAGAGAAGCATGTAGCATGTTAATAAGTCATGTGCCAAAGAAACCAACCTTATGTGATTAATTTACACTGTTGATGATTAATTTAATATTGAAAAAGACACTTTACATGCAGGCATACACCAGTACACCTCAAGGGAGATAATTAGATGTCTTCGGCTGCACGAGTCGGAGCGATATAAAAATTCAACATCCTGAATGCACACAAAATACTAAAACATTATAGAAAAGGTGAAAGAGGGATACACTAATTCATATATTGATACACTAGTTTGGTTTGAAATATTATTTATCTTTCTCTTCTGACTTGTGCTTTTTTCTTGCCCCAACCGTCTCCAGTCCTGTATATTAGAATAACAAAAGCACAACGATCCTGGTAGTAACGGTGTCTAGCAGCAGATAAAATACCTCAAATACAAGGTAGTATTTTTTTTTAAGGATTTGGGACAAATATGTATGTATTTTGCTTGCCTGATCATACTGTTGTTAAGGACTGAGGTGACCTTTAAAGGCTGGGTAAGACAGCAAGTGAATGTTGCGGATACATTCCTACAGCTCTTGCTTAATTTCCATTCAGACTGTGAATGTTGAATGATGGGATAATTATGAGTGCAGCACTGCAGTTTGTGGGCAATGATTAATTAATGGCGTGTGTATAGTACGTGTATATAAGTGTTCATAAATACAATCACCGTGTCTGCATGTGGCATAAGTGTGCTGGGAAATTAATTTGCAAGGGGTTATATGATGAGTTTTAATGAATGAAATGTCTACATTTGAACTTTCTGTGTCAATTTGCATATATTCTTAGGTGTGTGAATGCACATTAGAGAGCGATATGAGGCTGAAGTCTCACAGCTGCAATGTAAGAGTAAAGCAGAAAAACCAACGCAGATGAATAAAAACATGTCAAAACCCTCACCTTATTTAAATTAAGCAAATCTCACATTCAAGGTGAGCCTCTTTTGCACCTCTGCAGTATTTTTAGCATGGCTACGTTTCTTTAGATCTCTTTTGGGAAGAAACTGCAGGGGGACAAATCTGGTGAGTGGCCAAACATCTCCTTCATGAACCAGCATGAAAATTGCATGCACCACAGTTCAAATAATTTCCCCTGAACAGATGTCTCCAGATGTTACAGTTTAACTTTAGCTTAGGGGACTCCACTGGGTGAATGTTGAAATTTTTTTTAATTTTTGCAACAAAATGTGATTCCTGAAGAGCTATTAGCTGAAAAGTTGGCAGTTGTGTGTGTCCTTACAAAAAACTGAGGAAACTGGACAAGTGGCAGACCTAAAAAAAAAAAAACTACCTAGAGCAGATGAACAGTGTCTAAAAGTCATGTCAATAAAAAGACCTGACAGGATCTGAGAGATGCATCTGATCCTTCAGCTGATCCAGCTACTGTTCACTGAAGCCTTTCACAGAGAGTAATGGTCTCAGTAGAAGGTTGACTGTCAAGAAGCCATTCTTAAGGAAGGGGAAAAGGGTGAAAAGGCTGAGGTATGCCAAATTACACAAGAACTGGACTGGAACTCAGTGACAACAGGTTTTATGGAGTCGTGAATCCAAATATGAAAATTTTGGTTCAAATCAGTAAGTACAGTGATCCCTCACCTATCGCGGGGGTTACGTTCCAGAGACCTCCATGATAGGTGAAAATCCACAAAGTAGTGGCGTTATATTAATTTTATTATTTATATATATATTTTAAGGCTTTATAAACCCTTCCCACAGTCCTATAAACCTGTCCCACTCTCCTACTACTGTACAACTTGAATGATGAAGATGATGAATTAAGTAGCTGTGTAGCTTCATCAGGCACTTCATCAGGTGGTGCAGTATCTTTGCCCTCGGCCATAACTTCTATTTCTGCTAAAGGCGTAGGCGTAACTTATCTCTTCGTCCGAGTGATGAACATAGTTGTGGGAAGTTATATAAATACCTATATACTGCAAAATTCTACGATATAGCAAAAACTCAGCAATACAGAATTTTATATATAAATATATATTTTTTTTTATAAAAAACCCGCAATACAGTGAAGTATAAGTGAACCGCGATATAGCGAGGGACGATTGAATTGAGGAGGAGAGAGATACAACAGTGAGGGTCTGCGGGCGTCTGTAAAACACGGTGGAGGCTCTGTCATGGTTCGGGGCTGCCTTTCAGCCAGTGCTGTTGGGATCTTGTCAAAACTGGTGAAACTATGAACACAGAAAAGTACCATCAGATTTTGACCCACAATGCAACACCATCTGGAAAGCATCTGATTGGCAACAACTTCATTTTTCAGCATGACAATGATCCTATACACGCTGCTATACCTGGATAGAAAAACATACAATGGAACACAGTTATGGATTGGCCTCCCCAGAGCCCGTAAGGTCTCCTTAAATTGGAGGTCAATCAAATATATGATTATTGATCTGTTATTAAACTTTTTATATATATGTATGCATGGACTCTTCCGCTAGACAGCTCATTCTTATTGAAGAATTATTATTCTTATTGAAGAATAAGAATAAGAAGGACATTTTCTCAGTAGGGGTCTGCAGTATACTGTACTCTTTTCTAACACTGTTTCTCACCCACACTACGGAAAGTTGAGATAATGAGAACTTGTACCAGCGCAGAAGCTAAATGGTGACTCATTTCCCAATGAAATGGCATCTTACCACCTTAATTTAATTTATTTCCCATTGATATGGGATGTCACACAAGGACATAACCTTGGCTGTGTAAAGTAATGGGAAATTAGTTGGGTTGAGAGGACAGTTTTAACTGAACTGCACGACAGAGAGGGCAGCTTAGTTCAGGCTCTGAAAATCTGGCAGTTTTGTGCAATATACACACATAATATACCGTTCAGAACCAGAAGAGACTAGATCTTCTGCATTTGATCTTTAATATGTGGAGTGATTTGTTATTTTCTTCAGTATACACAGTCCTTGAAGTAATATTTCACTGTAAAAGGTGGGTGGACACAGTAAGTGAGATCTAAAGAATTTGAGATTCTGAGGTCTTGTATTTTGCTCCCTGTGCCTTGTAAAAGGTTATGTGCTACCCAGTAAGCCATTGTTACAAAAATCCAAGCTTTTGTGTAAAGCCATCATACTGTTTACAAGTAGGTGTATGTACAAAGAATGGAGCAGGGGGAACGGAAATGTCAGAGAAATGTCAAATGCCCGCTGGCTCTGTCCGCTGTATTTCTCCAGCTGAAATGTTCTCTCCAGGGAAGAGGGTCCTGGGCAGGGTGGCTTCAGTTGTCCAAGGTCACACTTGGTGGTGACTTTAAACAAAATGAGTACAAATGTGGTATACATGCATTATTTGAAAAATAAATGGATGGGTAAAAAAAACCCCAAAAAACTAACAGAGATATTAACTACATAACTGTTATGTAGGAACAAATTGTGAAAAGATGGATAGCAGTGGGGACAGTGACTGATGAAAGACTGGATTTACAGAATGGCTCACAGACTAAAATCTGCAAAGAAAAATGTTTATGAATTGGCAGATGGATGCAAACTATGCTGTGTAAGGTTAGTGCTGGAAAAATGGATTGTTGATGAATGATTAGTGGGGGATGGAGGATTGATGGATGAATTAGTGGATGAAAGAATTGTTGGAAATGAACAGGGATGTGTGCGCGCGTGAGAGTGACAATTATAACTAATGAGAAACATTCATATTTCACATTGTAGAAGTGGCTAACTGATGGATAGCTGGATTATTTTAAATTAATGCAAAAAAATCTTAAACGTGAGAATGCGTTGTCAGGATGTGCCTGAATAAAATGATCATTAGTTGAGGAAAGGATGGACAAATGGAAGGACAGATGGACATGAAACAATGAATACACAAAATGATGACATTTTTACTACACACATATATGTGCATGCGTGCGCGCACACACACACACACACACACACACACACACACACACACTCACACACACACACACACACACACACACACACACACAC